>WEZZ01028200.1:158326-221486 GCA_013400585.1 Chloropsis cyanopogon | reverse complement strand
CAGCAGAAGGAAGAGGTGCAGCAGCAGAAGGAGGGGGGGCAGCAGCAGAAGGAGGGGGTGCAGCAGCATGAGTCCCTCTGCTGAGGTATCAGAGCTCAGGAAAGCTGCCCACCACCATCACCCACCCCAGAGGTGTCCCAGCAGCTCATGTCCCCCTCTCCACAGCAGCACAGGGAGGCTGGAGGATGTTGCTGTAGGACACAGAAACACACACACGCGTTTGGTTCAAGTTCAAGCGAGAAAAGAAAGTTTATTCAAAAGTCTGACCCCAATTTATAGAATTTGCAGATTGACTAGACATTAGTCCCTTGAAGTTTTACGTCTCTAACCACACCAGCCAGTCCACACATCTATCTTCTCTCTCCACCTCCAGAAAAAATGTAAACTATCTTTGTTTACATGAAAACTGCGTAAGAAAATAACTAGAAATATGAAAACATCAGAAAGCTTTCAAAAACTGCAAAAGAACAAGCAACAGGAGTGTCCTCAGGCCTTCCCCAGACCTTGCCAAGGGAAACCATCCCCACATTGCAGCCTGTCTCCCTCCAAAAAGCACCTCCTCCCCCCCGGGGCCGCTGTGGCGTTTGGCAATGACCCCAGGGGCTGTGGAAGTGCCAGGTGTCCTTGAGGAGGGGCTGTTCATCACCCCAGGGGCTGTGGAAGTGCCAGGTGTCCTTGAGGAGGGGCTGTTCATCACCCCAGGGGCTGTGGAAGTGCCAGGTGTCCTTGAGGAGGGGCTGTTCTCCACGGGCAGGTAACGCTCTGCTCAGCACAGCTCTGCTTCCAGCTGCCTTGGCCAGGTGGCAGCTGCTCCAGAGGAAACAGATGTTTTGTTCCAGAAGCTGAGGAGCTCTCAGAGTTTTGTCAGATCCTGGGGAGCAGAGAGCTGAGGTCAGCACTGAGCTGCCACAGCCTGGGCTGCGGGGCTGATTTTATCGGGAGGAAAACGAGTGTTTGTTAGTGCAGGGGAGAGTTGGGAAAAATATTTCCAGGAGGAGGGGAAGCGTTTGTGAGTGTTGGCCAGCTGTGAAAACCCTGCATGGACTTGGCTGGGTCTGCAGCTCCCCGTTGTCAACTTCTCCTGGAGCCTGAGAGCCATAAATGTTTATTCCCAGAAGTTTCTTGGAAAGAGGCTCCCTGGCTCCCTTTGGGTGGCTGGGGAAGGTGTTTTGGAGCGTGCCAGCACGTGCCAGGCTCACCAAATCCTGCTGCAGGGGCTGGGTGTGCGAGTGCCAGCAGGAAAAACAGGATTGGAGGATTTCCACCTTCTCCACCAAGAGCAGGTCCCTTTTCTTTGCTCTTGGGGCTGCCTCAAGGACAGCTCAGCCCTGAGCTACACCCAAGCTCCTGCAGACACTTTTAAAATCACAATAAAACAACCCCACACAAGACCTGTCCCCCAAACCTTTGCTTGGCAGGAGAGTCAGACTCTCCACGTGATTCCCAAATGTTCTGTTTCCAAAAGCTTCATGTCAAGACTCGGAAGTCGAACTAATTATCTGCGTGCAGATTTTGCTTAGCTCAGGTCTTTATTTCCTCCTTTGATTCTGTCTGCAGTACAGCCTGCCATGCAGGATACTAATTCCACTTCCAACCAGCTCCTTTCATCCTGGAGACTCCAGTGCCAGGCACCTCGGGGCAAACTGGGTGGCCACAGGCTGGGAACAGGCAGTGAGTGTGTTCAAAGGCAGGGAAAACATTTCATCTGTTCAAAGCCAGCTGCAGTCCTGACTGCTGGGCTTCTGAGTGGCTCTCATAAAAACTGAGGGTATTTAATTACCAAAAGTTTAACAAATAACTGGTGTATAAACAGAACTTTGGGCTCAGGTTGCTGTGTTCCCTCCCTGCCATGGATGTGGTGTTTCTGTCTGACTCAGAGCAGGCGATTTCTGTCTTTGTGGGACAATTGGCATCATTACTTCTGAAGGAAAAAGTGAGATTTTTCTAGAAAAAAGATGCTCATCTAAGTGTTCCTCCTGTCCTTCCTGATGCTGATCCCAACCCAGGCAGGGGGGAACTCACTCAAGCAGGCCCTGCTTTCTCCCTTTGTAACCAGAACACCTTTTCAACACTGAAATGTGAAGTTTTCCATCTCACCCCAAACATTTATTGTTATAATCAGTAACTCTGCCTGTCCTGGTTCTCTGCACAAATATTCAACCCCATTTAAATCTTTTTAATGCTTGGAAAAGTCACATTCTGCAGGAAGGCAGGGCTCTGCATTCTGCTGGGCAGGGTGGCTGATGGTTTCTGGGCTCTCATGGCACAGCTAGTGTGGAATACAAGGATTTAGTCAGGTTTCACAGCTGTTTAAAGGTGTTGTGGTTTTTATTGTCTATTCAGGCATCTGGCCTTGAATGTTGAGATTAGGATCAGCTTTGTGAGTCTGTTTTCTTGGCAGGATTTGTGTTCCACAGATTTAGCAAGTTGGTTTATGAGACCATGAAAACTTTTGCATCCATGGCTTCCTATAGCTTGGAGAACTTTGTTCCTACTTCTTTTTTCTTTCTATTTTGGAACAAGCCTCTCCTTCCCTTGGTTTTGAACCTGGGTGGGGACTCAGCAGTGGGGAAGAAGCCCCATCTGCTCATTCCATATTTTCTGCACAAGCAAGGGAACAGCCCATGAGGTCTCAGTGGGGTCTCCAGGACACCTGGGGTGTCCAACAGCACCCAAACCTTCCTGTCTGAGCTGCAGCCACCAGCAGAGCCCTGCCCTGGCACTGCTGGAGGGACAGGCGAGGCAGTGGGCAGGTGAGAGGAGCAGCAGCCCCAGCTCAGGCAGGCTGATCTTGCTGAGAAATGTTGTTGAAATTGCTGTGTTTCAGCTGCTGTGGGAGCTGCACACCTCAGCCTGGCATGCTAAATATACCTCATTAATTGCCTTGCTCTTTACACACAGCGGAGCCTGCTGCGCCCTCACGCACACCAGGAACATTTCTTCCTTGAGCTTTGGGGGTTTATTGAAATATTCCCGTTCTTAATGACTCCTCTGCCTGGGATCAGGCTGGACCTGACTGCAATCCCTGGGTTTCCCTCCCCACAGCACAGCAGAGGTGTCCCAGGATCTCCATTTAAGCCCAACGTGCTCGTACCGAGCAGCATCACCGGCCCGGAGGAGCAAACACCTTCTGGGAGCATTCAGAGCTGATATTTCTCTGGAGTGCTGCATTATCTGCAGGCTGCAGCTGGGGCTGCTCTGGGCAGAGGCAGGAGCAGCCCCCAAATGCAGTTTGGGGCTCTCAGGTGGCAGGGCACAGCTCCAAGGCAGGGCATGAACCGAGACCATCTCCAGGTCACAGCTGCACTCGCTTCAGGAAGCACCAGGGATGGAGCCCAGGCCCATTTTCTTGCTGATCACCTCAGCTGCAAGGCTGGAGCTGCTGCTCTCAGGCAGCACAGCACTCACCCAAAGAGAGAATTTGCTCCAGAAACCCCTCCTGCCTTGGGTTCTGAACGGAGCAGTTTCATTTCTGGGCCTCTGTGCATCCACAGGACAGGACTCGAAGGGGCTTTCGAAGAGGAGTGGGAATTTCTCCAGTGTTCTTTTAAAAATGCCAACCTGCATCTGCAGTGCTGCAGGAAAGAAAAAGCTGGAAGAGAAAGAAGAGCTTTTCTTTCTTATGGGAGCAACCCTAGACTGGAAGAAAATCCTAGAATTATGGAATATCCTGAGCTGAAGGGACCCACGAGGATCATTGTCCAACCCCTGGCCGTGCACAGACATCCCAAAATCCCACCCTGTGCACCCCTGGGAGGTTGCCCAAGCACTCCTGGAGCTCTGGCAGCCTCGGGAATGTGACATTTCAGTGCCCCAGCACCCTCTGGGTGCTGAAAGAACCTTTCCCTAAATCCACCCCAAACCCTCCCCTGACACAGCTTCCCAATTCCAGCCCATATCACCAACTCGAAGCCTTCTGGGGCTTCACTCCGAGTAGGAAAACAACCCTTCAGCTCCAAATATCCTGTTTTTTACCGAGAGCCTCTTCCTTTTTTACAGCCCTGTTTGTTTTTGCTGTAAAAGCTGGTGCAGCACCTGGCACAGCAGTGTTAGTTCTACACTCTGGGCTCAGCCAAGCCCTCTGCTCCCTTCCAGTGCCGCAGTGCTTTGGGAGCCGTGCCCTGGGGCTGTGAACAGACTTCTGCCATGGGATAGAGCTGGTGGGCTCCCAAAAACTCATCCCGAGGACGGGCTGCCATCAGCCTCTGGATCACCTTGTGTCTGCAGCACCTCAGCCCCTTGGTAGCCGTTTTTAACTTTAAATACTCAATTCCTCCAGGCAATTTCGGGTCTGCTCCCTTCCCTGGATGCGTTTGTAAAGGAAAACACAACAGCGAGCAGCAGGCAACACGTTGTTGTATTATTCATGCCCTGTAGTTGAGAGTGATTGAGGTGGGCAAAAGGAGGAGAAAAACCCTGCAAAATTCATTACGGCTTCAACAGCCTCGAGGGATTTGGGATATTGTGGCTTTAATCGGAGCTAATGGGTCCCTGCTGCTTCAGGGAGGGCTTGGAGGGGATGGAAGGGCTGCTGTTCCTGCTGGGAGTGCTGAGCAGGTCAGGATCCGATGTCCCTGGCACAGGTGAGTCATGGGAGGAGCCCTGGGATGAAAAAAGAAAAAGAAGAATTAAAAAGAAGTAAAACAAAAGGAAAAAAAAAAAAAGTAAAACAAGAAAAAGAAGTACAAACAAAGTTCTCCAAGCTCTAGGATGCCATGGATGCTAAAGCTTTCATGGTGTCATGAAGCAAACCACGAGCTCCAGCTGTGACACTGCGCTGGTGGCCTCGCTGTCACTTCTCTGGGATTTTGCACAGGACACTGCAGGACATGGCCCTGTCGCCCCGGCAGGGCTGGATTGGCAGTGAAGAGCCTGCTGGAGCCCATAAAGCTCGACAGTAAGTAAAGGATGAGAAGGCTGAGCTGATACAGTCTAATTAACTTCCGTTCAGGCTCTTTGTTTGCTGCGCTCAAGCCTGGCTTCTTCCAGATTTAAATTGATTATGAAAATCAGCACAATGACAAAACGCTGCTTTTGAAATCGGACTTTTCACAGTAAATGGTTATTTGTTTTCCTGCTCAAAAATATTGGCTTATCCCCAGTGATAGAATTCTCTCCCTCTCCTCTTCCACCTTCACTCCTGCCTGATTTGTGTGTGTAGTTTAATTAAAATCATACAGTCCTTCCACAGCTTGGTCCATCTCTGCTGCTAGCCTTGTATTTGATTTATACACAGCATTCCAGTGAAACTGCCTGGAGAAATTAAATAGACATGAATCAACTTGCCTCAGGCTTTTGAAATCCAGCATTTCACAGCGAACTCCCTGTGGACATCTCCTTTCAGCCTGGAGCAGGAGGAATGTTCCTGTGAGCACAGAGGGACCCGGGCAGAGCACAGTCATTAGGTCTGGGGTTTGTAATTGGAGCTGTTTGGAAATGGAACTGCTTGCCAAATCCTGGCTCAGGAGCCAGGAAGCCCTTGGATTCACTAGTTATGATAATATGATTATTAAAAAATAATTTTTTTTTAAAAAAAAGGAAGAAAAGCAGAACTATTAGGGTTATTAGGTTTCTTTTTTTTTTTTTTTTGCTTGGCTACTGGAATGAGTCTAAACCAGTGGTAAATGTTTGTAACAACACTTCAGCCTAAGTGTGTTTGATGGAGCTGCTGTAAATGCTGGTTCTGTCTCTATCTTATCTGGAGGTGCGAGCTCTTAGCTCACAGACAGAGACATATTCTTAGCTGAGCTGCAGCTCCCTTTGGAGGCTTCCTACATCACAAACAAAGTTAACTCCTTATCAGAGCCTCCCCTGCTTTTATCAGCATGGCTTAAACAGGGCAAAACAAGGCACTGAGCAGGAGAAACCCGAAACACTGCTGCTGCCACTCCAGACTCACCCACCTGGAGTGTGTGAGAACATGGAACAACTCCCCTGGAGCTGAGACTCTGGAACAGCCCTTTTAGGACTGAGGATGGATATCCAAAAGGGACAGACAGCTTCTGAGCCCCCCAGCCTGGGTTAGTCCCAGCAGCAGCAGCGAGGCTGGTGTTGAATTTCCAAGAGGGTGAGCAGAAAGGGAAGAAAATTCCTTTGTAGCTGCTGGGCTGTCTGCTGGGAGCCCAGATTCCCTGCACAGCCGTGCGTGGAGCTGAGCACCACGCCTGGGATGCTGCTCATCCCTCCTGCCTCGTGCTGCATGGGACTTAATCAAGAATTGCCAGCCTTGTGGAAGACAAAGAGAGCCCGCTGTGGGATTTGGGCTCAGCTGTGTCCTTTCAATAATTTATAATAAGGCTGGGGCTCTAATAACCTAATCGCAAGGATTTGGGGAAGGAGGCGATGAATTTGTTTGTTTCCTGCCAGCCACAGGTGATACTGAAGTGCAGAAAGGAAAATTAATCCCCTTTGCTGATTTGTCTTATAAAAGATATGCAAATGGTGTGAGGGGCTGCTCAAAATGCCAGGGATTTCTGGATTGCCAGGGGTGAATACTAAAGCAGTGCCTTGGAAAGCCAGGCTGGGGTGGCTCAGGAGCACCAGGGGTGTCTCTGCTCTTTGATACCAAAGTGCTGCAGGTTGGAATGACCCATGGAAGTCTGTTGATCCCACCAGAAGAATCTGGCTGAGAGATGAAGGGGGTGGCCTTGGTCAGGCCAGCTTAGGCAGGCTGGGCTGTTAAACACAACCAGAGGGGAGCTGAGCTCCTGGGAGAAGTGCAGCACGATGCTGGAAGCTGCAGGAGATGCAGTGCCAGACCCAAAGGTGTTCACTGGGCTGGAGAGATTCCAGGGGTGAGCTCAGCTGTGGGAATTCCTCCTCTGTGCTGGCTGCTGCCCTGGTGGGAGGCGGGACAGCAGAGGGTGCCTCTGTGGGGTTTTGGAGATGGAAGGCACAGCCTGAGCTGGGTGGGAGCTCAGGGAGCCCAGACTGTGAGATCTAGTGGGAGGGAGAAACTGGACTTGGAAAGAGTTTTACAGGGCTCCAGGACCTCCCTGCTGTGCTGCAGGGCTGCTCCAAGCACAGGGACTTGTATTGCACTGTGTGCATGGAGAAACCTCAGAGAAAGGTAAAATTGTGGAGGAGTAGGAATCACAGACTGGTTTGGGTTGGAAGAGACCTTAAAGCCCATCTTGTTCCACTCCACCTTCCACTGTCCCAGGCTGCTCCAAGCCCCATCCAAACTGGCCTTGGGCAGCCACAGCTGGAAGGGCCTGGAAGGGGCAAGCAGGAGCTGTGCAGGGCAGGAGCACACCAGGGATGTGTTGGTGGATCTCAAACTGGAGAGCACATCAGGGAAGGCTCTGATTTGGGTTCCTGGCTGTGTGGGGTGTGGGCTGGCCTGCCTGGGGGTGGGCACCAGCCATCCCTGCCTCCCTGACCTCCGGAAATCCTGCTGCGTGGGAGACAGCCTGTCATCTCATGTTTGCAAGTGCTTTTCAATTTAATACATTTTAATCAGAAAATTAATCAGGAAACACCAGTTCAGCAAGATAATTGAACAATGAAGAGACATGATAATTACTGTTTAGTCTAATTAACTTTGTTAAGTCTTTATTGGGAACAGAGACTTCCTGAGTGAAACTTATTAAATGGTTCTCCCTGGAAAACAGAATCCCCATCAAAAAGGCTTTGTTCCTCACACTGCTGGTTAGGAACTGGGTGCTGACTTTAAATCATGATTAGGGAAGCCAGCAGGTAGGTTCTGAGAAAACTCTGAGTTACCTTTCAGCCCCTTCTCCTCCATCCTCAGTTCATTTACATCTCTTTAATCCAAGATCCTCCTCTTGCTGCTTCCCGGGTGGGCAGGGTTTGATTGCCAACAAACCCACAGGGCTCTGCAGCCCCATGGTGCTGCCTCCTGGTGCATCCACACTTGGCTTTGTTCCCATCTCTCACCCTCAGCTGCGTGGAGAATGGACAGGTGATGGAGATTAGCAGCAAAGAAGCCTGAGAGGTTTGTCTGCTGCCATAAATGGATCTAAAAATACCAAATATCAAAATATCCAACCCTTTGGTAGGGAGGGAGCTGCTGGGAAAACCCTGCTTGAGGGGTATATTGAGGGGGTCTGTGGGTTGGGATAACCCTGGGGAAGGCCAGGTGGGATGGGGAGCCTCAGGGTATTTGGGCACTGCCAGCACCATGATGCTGCCACAGAATATTCACACCAGGCCAGAAAGGGAAACCTTGGTGAAAGCCCACAGGAATGAACCCTGGCTCCAGGAATGAACCCTGGCTCTAGAAATCAGACCTGGCTCCAGGAATCAACCCTGGCTCCAGGAATCAACCCTGGCTCTAGAAATCAAACCTGGCTTCAGGAATCAAACCTGGCTCCAGGAATGAACCCTGGCTCTAGAAATCAAACCTGTCTTCATGCCTGCTGTACTCCTCAGCTCTGACCTCTGTCCTTGCAGGCTCTGTCAGGACTCAAATAAATAATTCATGTTGATTGAGGAATGTTAATGGCATCAGGAGCTGTGTCTGCCTGGACAGGAATTAGCATGAACGAGCCGCCCTGTCTGGGCCAGTGTCTCCTCTGCTTTTGCTTGGCTTTGCTTTCCTGTAAGGGTGTAGCATGAAATATTTATCGTCTCAGAATGAAGGATTAAACATAAATATTGAAATGAACTTGATTGCCTTTTGATCTGCTGAGAGAGCCCTTTGGCTGGGCTCCAGCCAGAACTGCCCCACCGGCAGCTCGTGCATTATTCATGGTGGGATAGGTCAGGAAGAGGAGAGAGCTCGGGATATCGACCTGACAGAGGGATGTGATTTAATAATCCCTGCCTCCTGGGGTTATCTGCTCGAGGCAGGGAACCAGGGGGAACTCAGGAGCTCAGCCTTTGCTCTCAGTTTCAGTGGTGGCAAAGCTGAGCCGTGCTTTTCTCACGAGGAGATGTGCATCCGTGTGGCTGGGCAGAGCCCGGCTCCCCTGGGGCACGGGGCCTGAACACGCTGTAGCCCCTGGGCTGCTGGAGGTGAGGCTGGTTTGTTTGCTGTCAACACTCCCTGTAACCACAGAGATGCTTCTGCAGCAGAGCAGGTCTCCCTTTTCCAACAGCCAGGTATCTGAATGAGCAATTTTGCGGGAGAAAAATGCTCTGAGTGAACGTTTTGCTACTTATCTGATTCTCAGTGAGTGTCTCAGACTGTACCCAGCACACTCTGCCCCACTTCAGACCTCATTATTTTCATTACAACTGATGCCTCAGGTTTGGCTTTGATATTTTTCAGGTTCTGTGCTGCTTTAGTGTGCAGTTCTGAGCTTCATATTAGGGGATGGTGAGCTCTCTTCACAGAGTAGGGAGACCAAACAATTCCTTCTCTACTGGGGACCAAGCACAAATGATCCAAATCTCAGCCCAAGAGCACAAACACCGTGGGCTGAGGAGAGAAAAACAAGCAGGGTGGGACTGCATAACCTAAAGCTGGAACTGGACAATTAACTCCAATATGCAAATGGGCAGAACTTATAAAAGTGACAGACCCTGTGGCTGTTTGTCCATTTTGTGCCCATTTTGGTTCATCTTGGGTGCAGCCCTGGCTGGGCTCTTGTGCTGNCCAAGAGCATAAACAACAGTGGAGTGAAGAGAGAAAAACAAGAAGGATGGGACTGCATAACCTAAAGCTGGAACTGGACAATTAACCCCAATATGCAAATGGAGCAGAACTGATCACAGTGACAGAGCCCGTGGCTGTTTGTCCATTTTGTGCCATTTTGGTTCATCTTGGGTGCAGCCCTGGCTGGGCTCTGGTGCTGCCCAAGGTGGATCCATGGAGGAAATCCTTTGAATAAATCCCTGCTTTATTCTTTAGCTCTGTCCAGCCTCTGCTCTAGATCAGCTTCCCAAGGCATCATAGGGATGGTTCCCCATCACAGGATGGCTCCCCACAAATCCTGTTCTCTCCTACAGTTAATTCATGGATCTCAGAGCCTGAGTGGTTTGAGTTCCGTGTCGGGGAGTGGGGCTGTGATTGGATTTGTCATTCATTTGGCCCAGTTTGTAATTAAAGGCAGTGCTCTCCCACTCTTCGTGGGAGATTGTTCAGTGCCTTGTTCAGCCCCAAAGCACAAGAGACAACTCATTACTCCTCTTTTTTCTGGGTAACCCACTGCCAGGCATTGTTTTGTTGTGTGGAATCACGACTCAAGATGTGGCTCTGGTGGGAGAGAACATTTTGGAGAGTGCAGTCAACAGCATTGCCTACTCGTGTATTTCCTTTTTTCTCCTCTCTCCCCATTAATTACTGAGCAAACTCTGCTGGTTCCTCTGGGATCTGGCAGGATCCTTTCAGCAGGGACAGGCATGAAATGATTTTTCTAGAGGGGCAACTCTTGAGGAACCTCCTGATTTAACTTTTCCCTCCCGTCCTCTCCCGCAGCCTCACACAGAAAATAAAATTGCTGGAGCCTTAAAGTACTTCCCCAGCTGAACCAGGGAGTTAATTATTATTTAAGAGATACAATTGGGTAAGGTTAAAAAGCTGTGAAGGAAAAGAGGGGGAAAGATAAAAAGTTGAAATTGCAAAAAGAGGGGGAAGGAGAAAGATGCTGTTCTATAGCATGGTTTTATATGGAGCAATTTCTGCAGTTTCAAGGTGGAAGAAAAGTAGAATGATCCTTTCTCATTCCCTTTTCCAACCATTCCAGGACAATGAAATTGCTCTTTTCTCCTTCAGAAGGACAGATAGGAAGTGGTGACCCTGCTAGTTTTGTTTCAGCCCAATTTGGTGACCGTACAAATGGTTTGACTCCCTGTGCCTTGAAGAAATACACCACCAACCTTTGTGGTGTTCTGCAAATCACATCCTAAAGCTCTTCTGTGCTCTGCTGCCCTGAAAAGTGAAATCCCAGTGGCAGCAAACCCCATTTGTCTTGTGGCTGAGCAGCAAAGGGCCCAGCCCGTGGGACTCCAGAGCCTGGTGGAAAGGGCAGGCAACTCCCCAGGCACCAGCACAGAGCAGGTAATTAAAAATATCATAAACTCTTAATGGGGGCTTCAGCCTTTTCTGCAGGGTGGTTTTGCCCCTGTTAACAGCGAGCATTTGGCTGTGCTGAGAGAACTCCAAAGGCAGAGGCAGTGACAAGGTTGTGTGGGGTGTGTGAGCCATCCCCTCCTTGTCCCCAGCCCAGAGCACAGTGCCACGTCCAGGAATTCCTTGGACACCTCTGGGGATGGGCACTCCAAACCTCCCTGGGCAGTTCCAAGGCCTGACCACCCTTTCCATGCAGAAGTTTTCCCTAAAATCCAACCTGAGCCTCCCCTGGCCCAACCTGAGGCCGTTCCCTCTCCTCCTGTCCCTGTTCCCTGGAGCAGAGCCCGACCCCCCCCGGCTGTCCCCTCCTGGCAGGAGCTGTGCAGAGCCACAAGGTCCCCCCTGAGCCTCCTGTGCTCCAGGCTGAGCCCCTTCCCAGCTCCCTCAGCCTCTCCTGGGGCTCCATTCCCTGCCCTGGACACCCTCCAGCCCCTCAGAGGCCCGAGCTGGACTCAGCTCTCCTTCCACGCTTCCCTCCCCTCACGGATGCAGAGCTGAACTGCTGTGTGAGTTCACAGACCTTGCTCGAGCAGAGAGCATGGGAATATTTTTACCAACAAAGGCTGCTCCTTCCTGAACTCCCAAACCTTTGTGTTTATGCAGGGACAGAGGAGATTTGCCTCACCTCACTGTTCAGAGCCACAAATACCTTCCCTGCTCTGTGGGCAGCGAGTCCCAGGCTCCTGAAGAACCTGCCCCATGCTGTTCAGCTTTTCCACAGCTCCCTGTGCAGCCTTTTTCTTTGCCACAAACCCTTAATTCTGTGCTTCCAGCGCTCTCCTTGTCTGTTTTCCCTCTCTGAAAGAGGCAGAATGTTAAATAGATGCCTGTTGGTCGTTAAAGCCGTGTTTACAGCTCTGGAGCAGGCACAGAACCTGCTCTGCAGAATTGTCACCACGATAAGCAGCTGGGAGTTAAAAGCTCTGGGATGTATGGAAAGCTGTAATTTGCTGATTACCAGGGCTTGATTGTGGTTGTATTGCAATGTCTATTCCCAAGCATCCCCAGAAACCTGACCCCTCTCCAAAGGGCCAGATCAGAGGGCAGTGCTGGGAATGCAGGAGAGTGACCAGGAGCTGCAGGAGGTTTGACCCCTCGTGCTGGGAATGCAGGAGAGTGACCAGGAGCTGCAGGAGGTTTGACCCCTCCTGCTGGATTGGTTTGGGTGGAGATGGGGCTGTGCTGGTGTGGTTGCTGTGTCTCCCATCAGCTTTGAGCCTGCTGAAGATCTGCTGAGCTCCAATCCATGGAAAGCCACCAGAACCATGCTGGCTTTTCTATCCTCACTGCTAATTTGTTGGAGTTCCTCAGGAAGTCACTTCTTCCCCATCTGTCTCTTCCTTGGAGCTGTTGGCTTTCCTCAGTGCTGATGCTCAGGACCTGGTGCACATAAAATGTGGTTTTCCTGAAGCTTCATGGAGCTCTGCAGAATGGATTTATGTGCTAATTCCACTGAGCTCTCTCAGACAGGATTTCTGTAGGGTGTGGGTTTGGTTTTGCATGAACATCCCCTTCACCCAGAGGTGCCTTCAGACACAATTGGGCTTTATTTTAAATTATGCCCCTGTTTGGGGGAAAAAAAAAAAAAAAAAAGGAAAAAAAAAAAAAAGAAAGAGGAGTCAGGAACATAAATTAAGCCTTCAAATGTATGTGCAGTTCTCTGTGACACAAACTTTGCTCTTGGGGTTTATGATGCTAATAAAATACTATTCACTGCTAACAGCTCCTTCCTTCCTGGCCTCACAAACGGAGACAAATAAGTGCCTGTATTGAAGGAGTTCACATTTTATGTCTCTTTGCATCAATATGACCCTGCTTTATTGACATTTTTAGGTAGAAACTGGCTGGTCATGTCTGAACTATATTAACTATTATTTATTATTTGGGCTGAGGACCCGAACCCTCCTTGTTCTAGGTGGTTGTACATACAAATCAATACTATTTGTATCCCAAAGAGCCTCTAAATATTATGAGAGACAAGAACTAAGTGAGATAAAAAGTGCAAGGAGCAGCTAGGTTGTTTGTGTAGGAGGTGCTGGGGAACAGCACGAGCAGCCACGGCGAGCGCCGGCCTTGGGCTGTGATGGAGAAACATTGCCAAGGGTTTGTGGAAGGTTCCTCAGCATGGAGAAGGTGGCACAGAGGCTCCTGATCTAATTAACCCACAGATTAATGAGAAATAATGAGACCCAGGAGATCCCAGAAGAACCACCTCACCCCAGGGCTGGTGTTTCACGAGGGCCTGCGCTGTCCCTGGTGTGCTCTTAGATTTCATCCACCAGGTGCTCACAAGGGAAGTCCTTTGAGGTGATCAGCAATAAGAATTTTGTGTCATGTGTAAGATAAATCATGTAAGGACCTGCCTGAGCAGGGCAGCATGGATTGGAGCCAGCCCCTGGACACGTGCCCTGGCTGGCTCCAGGACGCCCTGAGAGTTCCAGGGCAGCTCTTGCTGGTGGGATGTTTGTTCTTCTGTTGGAAAATCTGGAGGGGTCTGCTTGGGAGAAGACTGATGGTCATTTAATTGTGGTAGTTTGGTGCCTCTTTAAGGGTATCCAGGTCCAAGTGGGTCCCAGACAGATTTCCAGGAGAAGAGTGTCAGGGGTGAAGTCCATGTCTGAGAAGATGTGGTCTGAAAGACACGAGTCTGGATTTTCCATCAGAATTTTTGATCACTCTAATCCAAAACAACTTCACACAACTTAGCCATAAATATTTCTTTCCTCTTGTTTCCTTGCCCAGCTCTTTGCTGGAACATTGATAAATATCTCATCTGACCCAGAGATTCATGGATGGAGCTGTTTGGGGAACCACAGTGGAAACCCAGCCCTCAAAATCAGATTAACCTTTGGGAAGAGCTCCTAAGGAAGTGGTTTGTCCCCTTCAAGGCACTCTGAAGCCCTGACAAAGTGATTTGGCTGTTGAAGCGTTTGTCACGTGGACAAGGAAGAGTCAAATTCAGTTTTGGGGGAGAGGAGCCTCTCCCCATGGAAGAACCTGTGGAAGATCTGCCTTCCCACCTTGCTGACTTCCCTGGATTTCACCTCAGTGCTGCTCCAGTGAGAGTCCCCAGCAGGGAGGCCTGACTTGGCCTGGAGTGTGTGATTTTCTCATGCCATGGAAATCTCTGTGCTTAATTTTCCAGCTTTTTAGGACCTGGACTAGTTTCTAAAACTAGAGCTTTATTCCTCATCTTCACTTTCTAAAGGACAATGACAGAAGGGAGAGGGAGAGCAAGAGGGAGGGAGAAAATGCCATTAACTGGGACATTTTGTTATCACATTCTTGCACATCTGGGAGCTCTTTTGGTACATAATTGCTGGCTAATGCTGCTCACGAGCTGCAGCCCCGTGCAGCCCCTCGGAAGCTGTTGGGATGTTGTGGCCCCTGCTCTGAAAATCGAGCATGACCTCCTGGCCAGGTGTTCAGCTCTGAGAGGGAAACTCTGCCTTCCTTCCCTTTGCTCCGCGAGATTCTGGCCAGGCCACTGGGTTTGGAGGCTCTAAAAGCCTCACTGCTCCCAAATTCCCTGCACTGGGTGGGTCCTAAAGAGAATTCTGTGGTGAGGTCTTGCTGCTCTGCAAAGCTGACGTTGGGTATTGGGGGAATTCCTTTCTATGCCTGGATTTGCTCTGTAGAAAACATCAGCTTATAATGAAATGGAGAAATTATTCATTTTTTCTGTTATTTAAGGAAGAAAATCCAGCCACAGGAATTAATCCAGCAGCCTGGATGTGACTAAGAAACAGCTCCTGTGCAACATTTTCCCTTTCTCTTCTCTCACCCAAATTAAAAGGATTCAAATTCAAGAATCCACAATTCAAAACATGAATTTTCTGACTCTCTAAAATGCCATTGAAACAGAACTTTTAGGGGAAAAGTCTAGTTAGGATGCTTGCCTACCTTTCCTTGGGATTGTGTTATGCCTCAATTGCATAATCCCAAAATTTTGGGAATCCCCATCCCAAGGGTGTGGTAGACAGGCTGGTGCTGGGGGTGGCTGGAGGCAGCTCCGAGGGAGACACGGAATATTTGGGACATATGGTGGCAGATAATGGATGAATGCAGGATTAAAGCAAAGATGATTGAGTCAACTTCTGCCATCTCCACCTGGAAGTGGTGTCTGTCCACACCACATGGTGAAGGTGATAAATTGTCGTGAATTTGTGATCTGGAGCCATCAAATTTCCCCGCCGTCTTTCTTAACCTTGGGACAAATTAAATCAAGTTCTGTTGTGAAGCCTAAAGACATAAAATTTGTTAGCTGTAACAGCACATCCTGCCAAGCAGTCAGAGCTCCCTGGTATTAATTACTTTATTCTCTAAGTTAAATAAATGATGTGATATCTGGATTCAGGGGGAAGCCACCCAGGAGTATATAAAGGATGTGAAGATTTTCCTGTCAATGAACATCCAAACTCTGTTGCTAATTTGCTGTGGAGGGAAATAATCAGTTCTAAAGTGCCTCCATTCCTGAGTGAGATCCTGCCAAACAGGACAGGACAAGACACCTGGAGTGGAAGATCCCAGTGATGCTGGGATTTGTGCTGGGGTCCCTCTTCCCATTTGTTTTCCTCTTCTGGAATAAGCATCATCCCAGCCTGTGGATTCCTTGGCTCTGCTCCCCAGCTGCTGTTGGTTTCCCTCAGCTCTGAGAACACAAATCCATGGATGGACATCTCCTCCCCTGCTCCACATGAAGCCAGGTGGGTCCAAAGCCCCTCACACAGAGGGTAAAGTCATCCCCACTGCTCTGATTTCTCTGTTTCTCCCTACAAGAAGTGTCTTGCAAAGAGACCCAAACTCAGCTGAGAGTGAGTCCACACTCCTGGGTTGTTCAGTGATTCACTACCCCATTGAATAAAAAAAAAACCCCACATTATTTTGAATTCAACTTTGCCTGCCTTTAATTTCCACTAAGAGATTCTGTCTCTGCTCATCTCTGCCAGGTTAAAGAGCCCTCAGTATCTGATAGTTTCTTCCTGTGAAAGTGTTTGTGCACTATAATCAAATTACCTTTTGAATTTCTTCCTGATAAGTTTAAAGAGAATTATCTTTCCACAGTCTCCATTCCCAAGCTGTTTATTTCCACGAGCCTGAGTCACTCCCAGGCCTTCTCAGCACCCCCTCTCCAGATCTGTGACTTCCCAGAATGCACAGACACTGCGAATAGGTGCTGTTAAACTGAGCTCAGAAATGGCCCAGGGGGTTGGGTCAGGTCCTGTCCTGGTTCTCCATCCTGCCTCAGGTGGGGCAGGAACGAGCCCAGGAGCTGCCACCAGTGAGGAACTGGTCAGAAAACCCAACACCTGCACCTGGGTATGGGGGAAACCTGTCAGAAGCAGCTGTGGGATTGGAAGCCAAATTTCAGGTGCAGCAACACCTTCCTGATGCAAATGTGGATCAGCGAGCCTGGGGACAGCAGGCAGAGAGCTCCTGACACATCCTGGTCTGGAACGCTTCTTCACCGTTCCTGTGCTCAGGTCAGCTCCCATCTGTCATTCCTTCCCTCCCTGGTGGAAGATGGAGAACAGCTACTGGGAAAAAGGTGCTAAATGGCCTCCTGATTTATTATCTTCATTATTTTACTGAGGCAGCTGTGCTTGGCATTGGCCTGTAGGAATGGTTGTGCTCAGTCTCTGAGATCAGCCCTGCACCAGCAGCTCGGTGTTTCTGCTGCCATTCCCTGGCATGGCAACTCTGCCCAGCTTCTTAAATCCAAAGCAAAGCTTTTAGAGAACTTTAAGAACTCCTTTTTATGAAGACCATATTAAAAGGACTAAGAACTGGGGCTATTTTTAGAAAAGGCTAAGCATTAAAATGCAAAAAAGGCAGAGGTGGACAGGGAGGCTGCTCTGGCAGCACGAGCTCGTTAGCACATCCTGCCCTGAGCACCACTGCACCCTCACTCTGCTGCTAAACTTCATTTATACTGTAAAAAAAAGGAGGAGGAGGGTAAAAAAAAATTGTAATAATAAAAAATATATAATAATGTAATAATCCTGCCAGATGCTGAGTGCTTCTTTGGGAAGCACTGAGTTGGCAGGAGCTGGAGCTGCTCAGCCCCTCTCAAACACTCCTCTTCCTCCTCCTTTATTGTCAGCTCATCTGCAGAGCTGGCCATAAAACAGGCAGGAGATTCCAATAAAACAAAACCATTTCCAAGGGTTACAAGACAAATATTTCACTGTACAGAGTCATTCCAGAGGGCGAAATCCTGTGGAGAAAGGGAGACAGATGTTCTGGAAGAGGAACACAGAGGGATGGAGGGGACAGTGTGAGCCCAGGGGTGCAGCTGGGCCAGGTCCCTGCTCTGCTGTCCCATGGGCTCCTGGCTGTGTCAGCAGGGTGAACAGGCTTTGGGAGGAGCGTTCAGACCTTAAATCATCACCCAAATTACTGCCACACATTCTGGCTCAGCACTCGCTGGCCTTTATTTATAGCCCAGGCAGCAGCCGGCGTCTCCTTGGAGGTTTGGAAGCTGAGAGTAAACTGCAGGTACAAAATGCTGCACCACATTTCAGGTGATTTTAAAGCCAGGGGTGGTCACTGCCAGCTCCCTCTGAAGATGTCTGGGAGAGGTGATCTCCTTCCAAAGAGCTCTTGGTGTCTCAGGTGGATTCCTCCAGGAGTTAAGTGCCAGGTTCTGCTGGTCCCCGGAACTGGGATTTGAGGATCCTGGTGGGTCCCTTCCAATTCAGGATATTTTATGATTCCTGGGCATGTGGCAGATGAGTGTCCAGCTCCCCAGGGAACAGGACATGGTGACAAAAACCACTCCTGGACTAAAGCTTCTACTCCAGCTGTGGAACATGGCCTTGATCCTTGCTGTAAGCTCAAGTCCCAATAAATGGAATTAATTAATGGTAACAGCAGCAGCTCAGAGCTGTCCCCTGGAGGGGCTCAGGTGCGTGGGTGCTCCAGCAGCCCCAGGCCATGAGATCCCAGTGCAGGGATTTCCATCAGGGCTGGAGAACAGCCGGGACCCACCGGGCTCTGTTCATCCCCTGGCTGTGCAGGGAAGGCGAGCCTGGAGCACCGGGAGGGGCAGGCTGGATCGGGAGCATCATTTCCATATTCAACAGAGCCTTGAGCAGCAGGATGAGTTTGAGAGAGTCCCGCAGTCCTTCAGGAGGCACCTCGTGCCCATAAAACGGGCTCCCCCCTCTCCAGAACCCATCAAACCCTGTGGTAACGACCGTCGTGACAACCATAAACCTGTTGTTTCCATTCCCCGTGATTTACGGAGCTGGTGGGAAAGGTGGGGCTGCTCTTTTATTGGGATGATCAAATGTTTGCAGAGGGAAAATACAATCTGCATTCCTCCAAGGCTGCTTTTATACAGTGAATCATGAATACATTTCCTTTCCCATTAGCAGTTTAACATCGTAGGACACAGAAACACTTCTTCAAAGTGAATTTCTTTTTTAAGTAGTGTAAAGTCCTGGCTGTGGGGGAGGGAATGCACAAGCCTTTGTAACCATGTGAAAGCTGGGCCAGAACCTCCACAAAGCAGCATTTTCCTGCTCTGGGCACCTGTGAGACAGATAAATCACCTGTCCTGCCCTTGTGAGGTGCTGCCCACGTGCCTGGGCAGTCGAGCAGCCTCAGCATGTACAGGACAGCTGAGGAAAGAGGACTTTGGTCCAGAGAGAAAAGAGGATGAAGGAAAACAAATCCTTTGAGTCTCTCATGTGCTGGATGATCCAGGCACACGCAGAGAGGAGATAAATGATGCATGGGGCTGGGGTGGATTTAGCCTGCCATTACCTGGCCATTTCTCTGTGTTAAATACTTCTCCCTGTTTTCTGCTGGGTTAAAACTCCACACAGGTACTTGAGAGATGCTGTATTTAATAGCTGCAAATGTGTAATCGAATACAATTAATAATAGTAATTGTGGTGGCCAGCAGGCTGATGTAATTGACCTAAATGTTCCTTACTAATTAGAACAGCTCCAGTTCAGAAATCGTTCCCAGCTCTGAGCAGTGCTTTATGCTGGGAAAAACAAGCTGTCCTCAATCTGTGACACACATCAGTGCTCACACAGGGCAGATTGGATTTTACTGTTATATTTATTTGCCTTTTCTGGGACTATTAGAGCTGGATGGACCTAAGGAAGATGGTCTGGGGATGCTGTGGGTTTATCTTTGTTATTTGGATATTCCCCTCTCTCTTGGGTCACGACTATGGGGCTTCCTTCAACCAGGTCACACTTCCACTGGATTAAATGAGCTGGGATCTCTCCCTTAAAGCTTCCTCCATCTCACATCTTGTGTTGCCATTTATACTCCTGCAAAATGAATATGAAACCAGTCCATGAAAGTGAAATGAGAATTTCTGCTTTATTTCTGATTTATGCACTGATGTAAATTGTCAGGGAATGTGGAAAGCTGAATCAAGCTGGGCCCAAAGTGTTTGTGGTGCAAATCCCTGTTACAACAGCAGCACCACAGCATGCCCATCCACTGATCTGGGATGTGACAGGATTTGGGATGTGACAGGACCTGGGATGTGACAGGATCAGGGATGTGACAGGATACGGGATGTGACAGGACTTGGGATGTGACAGGATTTGGGATGTGACAGGATCCGGGATGTGACAGGATCCGGGATGTGACAGGATCTGGGATGTGACAGGATCCAGAATGTGACAGGATCCAGGATGTGACAGGATCCGGAATGTGACAGGATCTGGGATGTGACAGGATTTGGGATGTGACAGGATCCAGGTTGTGACAGGATCCGGAATGTGACAGGATCAGGGATGTGACAGGATCCAGAATGTGACAGGATCCGGGATGTGACAGGACCTGGGATGTGACAGGATCCGGGTTGTGACAGGACCTGGGATGTGACAGGATCCAGAATGTGACAGGATCCGGAATGTGACAGGATCAGGGATGTGACAGGATCCGGGATGTGACAGGATCTGGGATGTGACAGGATCTGGGATGTGACAGGACCTGGGATGTGACAGGACCTGGGATGTGACAGGATCCGGGATGTGACAGGACCTGGGATGTGACAGGATCCGGGATGTGACAGGATTTGGGATGTGACAGGACCTGGGATGTGACAGGACCTGGGATGTGACAGGATCCGGTCTGTGACAGGATCCAGGTTGTGACAGGACCTGGGATGTGACACGTGGCTGGCTCAGGCACTGTGAATTTGGTGACTGATGGCAGCTCAGGCAGAGTTTGCTGTCAAACACTGTCCAAGTGCTGCACCAGAGCCAGGGGGATGGAGTTTGCAGCCTTGTCCCTGTGCAGAGTCCCCTCCCTGCCCAGTGAGTCCCACAGGACTGGCCAGTTCCCCACTGGGACAAGTGGGAGAGTGACACTGAGCCCAAGAGTGGCATCACAATCCCAGCTTCTGGCAGAGCTTACCCTGACAATGTTCTCACGTGCCTTAGAAAGGGATTTTTGGGGCCAGATCCCTGCCTGGCGTTAATCAGGATTGCTGGGGATGGAGCAGCTGGGACAGAGCTGCTGGGACAGAGCTGTGCTCCCCAAAAATTGAGTGTGCAGCAGGACACAGCCACCCCTGAGCCAGCATCTCTGCACCCCCAGACAAAGCATCAGCCCCTTCCCTTCCCGGGGCAGAGCCTGGCTGAGGTGAGAGCAGCCCCTGCTCCCGCACAGATCCCCGGGAGGCAGCGAGGCTGGGGAAGCAGAGAGCTGGGCTGGGCAGGAAAATCAAAAAGGAGCAGTTAAAGGCCTTGGCAGTTGGTCGCCCAAAGCGACCACAAACATGTGTCTCACCCTGGTAGGTCTCATCAGCACAGCTCAAATGTCAGCTCGTGCTGACAAGCGAGAGAGAGGAAAACGCGGCTGCCCTTGCTGGAAAATAATGAGAGCTGCGAGCGAGGAGGGAGCAGAGAGCAGTCCCAGGAGGGTTGTGTCCCGTTCCTGATCCTCCTCTCCTGCTGTTCTTCCAGCACTGCTCGTTCTGGGGTTAGAAAAGTGCTGGGTTTGCAGCAGCAGTGCTGGGTAAGGTGTAAATGCCTGGGAGGGGAAAGCCCAAACCCCTCCAGCAGCTGCTTAGCAGCCAGAAAAGGTTTGACATAAACCACTGAGCACTGATCCAGAGAGGGTTTTAGGAGATAAAAGTTCCATTCCCAAATTTGACACGCACTCCTCTGTGTGGTCTCTGGGCAGGTCTCTTAATCCCTTTGTGCCTGAGTTCTCCAGGCTTAAAGAACATTGGAGGGGTTTAGGAACAGCTGATCCTGCTCTGGGGCCCTGTGTGACACTGAGAAAAGCCACAAGGAAGGACAGAGGGACGTGCCACTTCATGCTGTGGGTTAGAGGCCGTGGGGGTATTCGGTCAGAGGCTGGGCTTGATGATCCTGGGAGCCTTTTCCAGCCTTAAGGATCCATGCCAGGCAGTCTGGGCAGATGAAAAGCCAGTGGGATGCCTGTGACACCATCCCTGCTGCACCTCTGGATCCTCTCTCTCCACACAGGATTTCTCCTGGATGAACCAGCAGTGCAGCTCACACAGCCTGTGCTGGGCTCTCTGGTTCCTTCCACCACAACACACCTGATTTATTTTTGCACGCTTGTAACACATTTCAGGCAAGTGCAGCATAAAGGAATGTGTGTCCAGGACAGCAGGTCGAGGCAAGGGACACCCTTTTCTTTCTTCCTCTCTCTTCCAGCCCAGGGCTTTGTTAATCCTCTTCCCACCCCTGCACCCAGCTGGATAACAGCTCTCTCTCCTACAGAAATATGTGCTGTGTCCTCACTGCATTAAGCATTGGCTTCAAGTGAATTTCTCTCACAAGCAGAACTAATAAAAGGACTAAAACCTGCCAGGTTCCACTTGACAAATGGCTGCAAGGAGGATCTCTCCCCCTTTTAGTGTTTGCAGTGATTGATCAGGGCAGGCTCGGAAGCAGCTGACCTGTTGAGGGTTTCCAGAGGGGGGGATGATGGAAGGAAGATAATGCTCCTTTCTGCTTGATCACTGTAATTTTTGCTTTTCAGCAGATAACATACCCAATGTCCAGAAATCACCACCTGTGTTTTGGAACTCGCCCAGGAGCTGGAATTTCAATCCATGTGTGCATCTGTCTGCCCAGCTCCCCATTCCCAGGGGGATGGCACAGGCTGGGGGTGCTGCTGCAGACACACAGAGGGACAGGGTCACCCCAAAGTGCTTTATGGCCCAGAATGAAGGTGCCCAACAGGTCACAGCAGAGCCTGGCATCAATCTACAGAGGGCTCCAGCAAGGCTCTGGCTGCATCCAGGCACTTCCTCCCTGTCAGTCTCTCCTGGGGAAGATCTGAAAGCCCACGCTCAGAGAGGGACGAGTTTTTGCTTACCTGGAGGTGGGAGAAGGAGCTCTGGAGCAGGGAATCCCAGCCCCACCTCTGGGCAAAGCAAACTGGCTGGGCTGGATGTGGTCCCTGCCCCAGGCTAAAGGGACCGAGCTCACATCTGTGCAAGGGACCTCCTCTTAAGAAAGTCCTGAGTTCTGGCTTTCAACAAAAATCTGAGGAGTTACACTCCTGCCACAGGTACTGGGGGCCCTGGAGAGCTGTAAGATGTCCAGGTGATCTGAGCTGCCTTTGCTCAGCCAGACAAAGTGGGGCAGGGACAGAGCCTTGGGATCTGCTCTGTGAATTAACTCATCCCATAGATTTCTCTTAGCAAATCCATTTGCAAGCCACTGTGACAGTTGTTATTTATTTATCTAAATAAAAAGAAACAATTAGCCAAGAGGAGATGCAGCGCGACCTCATTGTGGAAGCTGTTCTTTGCACGTTGGGGGTTTCAGACATTTCATCTCCCAGGGGATCACAGCAACCAGGGCTGTGCTGAGTCCTGGCTCTTCCTCGAGCTGGCTGTGCAGGTGAATGCTCTTGTGGTTCACTGACATCCTATTTATTGTTGAATTGTTGCCCTTTTTTGGGTTTTTCTTCCCTTCTCTGTCCAAGAAGGAAGGTTTGGTTCAGCAGTCGGTCACAAGAGATTAGCAAACAAGCCGAGAACACTTGCTCTGGAGCATGTTTGAGACCAGGCAGCTCTTCCTGAGCCATCTCCCCTCCCTCCTTCCCAGCAGCTCTCCCTGACTGCATTAGAAAACTTCATGGAGCCTTCTTGGAGGTGCCTTTTCCCAGGGAGTCATCAGTGCTGCTGCCTGATTTGTCACTTTGTGCAGTGGATAAAAGCAATTTCATGTTCGACTCTGAAACCCCTTGTTCACTTTATGAATAACTCCTGTAAGTATCACTTCAGAAGCTGATCCAGCAAAGTGACAGGGAAGGGATACTCCTGGGATGTCCAAAAAAATAAAAAAAGGGAGACCAGATTGTGTCTGCAAGGCACAGACGCCTGGGGGTGTTTTTGTGAACTCCTCAGTGTGGGAGGCAGAGCAGAGCAGGCACTGGAGCCCCGTGCCTGGCACAAATCCACTTCTGCAGCTTCCCTGGTGTCCCTGTCCCCCTTTAAAGCCCAGAGCAGAGCTGCCAGCCCAGGTGACCTGTGCAGGGGGGGTGTTTGCCACCACGGTGTCACCACGGGCTCAGTGCCACCCTGTCAGACCCATCAGTGCTGGATCATTTCTGAGCAACACATCAGCTCCTGATCCACTGCTGGCCCTGATTGAGGTAACAACAATTAATGCTGGATCCTCATTAAGGAGGAAGGACTCTGGTTCTTCTCCCCTCTCCTGCAGCCACAAGCTCAGGGTGCTCCCAAGAAGGCTGGGCTGACCATGATTGACTCCCCACCCCAGGAAGTGCCCAAGGCCAGCTTGGACAGGGCTTGGAGCACCCTGGGATAGTGGAAGGTGTCCCTGCCATGGCAGAGGGTGGAACAGGATGATTCTTCCAACCCAAACCATCCTGGCATTCTCAGTGCTCTCAGCTCCTGCCAGCAGTTGTTTGTGTGCTGCCCAGACCTCACTCGATGCAGGTTTCTCACTAAAACACCTGGGTTAACTCCAGGATCTGGGCCCTGCTGAGGGGAAGTGCAGCTCTGCCAGCTCTCTCCATTTTTAATTGTCACAATAACCTCCCTCATTCTTTGCTGAGACAGAAACCCTGCACAGTCTGCTGGGATCTTCCCACATATTCCTGCAGCTGCAGGGACTTGTCCTGACTGCTGCTCTGCTCTTGAGGAGACGTTGATGCGTTCACTTGCAGTTGCTGAAGCAAAGAATGTGAAGAGATCCCCTGGCCCTGCCTGCTCACAGTAGTTGGTCACTGAAGCACATGCAGATTTTCGCTTTTTGGATTTATTTTTCTGTGCACAATTAGGCTTAGACTGAGATAACTGTGTCCAGCTGGGCTTTGACATCAGCTGGAAACTCTCCAGGCTGGTGCAATTGTTGGTGCCTGCTGTGCTGGGAGGGTTGGGGTGCTGGGAGGGGAGCCCAGCACAGACTCTGCACTGGCTCCAGTTATCCAACTTTCCTTGGGATGTCTCCTTGCACCTCCTTGTCCTGAGCTGGGAGTACGTGGGTGCTTCTTCAGCTGCTGCTGGACAAGCAGGGGAGTGGGAGGAGATCTGAAAAAGTCCCTGGGTTATCTCCTGGCTGGCTGGGAGGGGAGCACTGGGGTCCTCCAAAGGGGAAAAATGTGGCTCCTCATCCTTTTCTCTTTCAGAAAGAAAACGAAGGGAGGAAAATACAAAGGACTGAAAAGCCTTTTGACCGACCTGAGCCAAATAATCTGAGGGTTGCATATTTGAATCCTTTCCCTCAGGTGGCATGGGTGGACCCTGAGCTGGTGACATTTCTGCCACGTGTCCCAGGCCCACCTTGCTTTTATTTTAAAAGCCCACCTCTCACATGTCAGGCCCTTGGATGCCTCCTGCTCAAGGTAAGCTGTGAGGAGGGGCTGGGGAAGGACTCACACTTACAGAATGACTGCTCATGGAATGCTGTCAGCACTTCTTTAAAATGCTCCTAAGGGATTAATTACACCTCCCATGGCTGCCTGGCAGCTTCACCTTAATGCCTGAGCACATCTGCATGTTGTTATCGTGGGGCAGGAAAAGAATGGCATTGTCCTCCTGGTGTCCCCCAGTGAATGCAGGGTGGTGGGATCCTCTGGAGGAGCTGCAGGCTGTGCTGGCAGGCAGGGGGTGAGCTGTGCTCCACAGGTCACCATTCCTCTGCTCCAGCAAGTGGAATGGAAGGGATTTACTCCGATATCCAATGGAGTGGATTGACTGGAATGGTCTGATTCTGGACAAGCTGCTGGGTAAACAAGGCAAAGGCAAGGCTGGGGTGAAGCCACAAAGCTCAGGTGGCTTTTTGGAGCTGATCTTCACAACCTTGTTTGTGTAGCTGTGCTTGCCAGTGCCTCTGGGCACAGCCTTTGAAGGTCCTTTGCCGCTGCAGGTGATTCATGAGCCAGCTCGAGGTGAACCTTTCTGGCAGGTTTTGTTTCCTGTTCTGGGCAGACCTTGGAGCATCAGGTTTCCACCCACCCCTTCTAGCGAGCACAAGTCCTACGTTTATGGCTTCTCCTGAGGCACGGGGGATGACTGATCAGGCAGTTCTGCCCAGAAATGGCACATGAAGTGTTTGCTCCTTGAGGAGCTGAGTAACGCGCTAATGAGTGCAAGACAGATCCCGCTGCTTCCCATCCGATGGGAATTAATCGTGCCTGTGCTGGAGCAGAACCAGCCTGCCTGCTCATGCATTGATTATGGCTTAACTTTCCAGAAAGTACAATTGAGCTGAACTTTTCACGGAGTTTGAGCCAGGAGTGATGCAGTCAATGAGAGCTGCACCGAGAGCTCTGCCCTGAGCGAAGCCCGAGCCAGGGCTGAGCTGCTGCAGTGTCCTGGGTGATCCTGGCATTCCCAGCTCCCTCCAGGCACTGCCAAAATGTTTATCCTTGATGACCCAAATTGCTTGGCTGAGTGCTGGGCCTTGGCATGGCCTGGGGTGTGTCAGGGGACTTCCCAAGGCTGTCCTTCCTGCCTGTCCTGCTCTGGATTTGGGGTGAGGACCTCGGGAAGGGCTTTCTGGTGATGCCTCAGGTTTAGCTTTTATGTTTTTCAGATTCTGTGCTGCTTTAGTGTGCAGTTCTGAGCTTCATATTAGGGGATGGTGAGCTCTCTTCACAGAGTAGGGAGACAAAACAATTCCTTCTCTAGCTGGGGACCAAGGACAAATGATCCAACTCTCAGCCCAAGAGCAGAAACAAAGTGGGCTGAGGAGAGAAAAACAAGAAGGATGGAACTGCATAAGCTAAAGCTGGAACTGGACAATTAACTCCAATATGCAAATAGAGCAGAACTGATCACAGTGACAGAGCCCGTGGCTGTTTGTCCATTTTGTGCCATTTTGGTTCATCTTGGGTGCAGCCCTGGCTGGGCTCTGGTGCTGCCCAAGGTGGATCCATGGAGGAAATCCTTTGAATAAATCCCTGCTTTATTCTTTAGCTCTGTCCAGCCTCTGCTCTGGGTCAGCTTCCCAAGGCATCACTGGGCTGCTGAATGTGGGACCTGGCCTGTCCTGGGCTGTGAAAGGTCAGCAGGGGCTCTGAAAGGGGAATCAGCACCAGGGCTGCCTGAAGGAGCCACCTTTGGGCTCTTTGGTCGCTGGCAGAGCTTTAAAAATGCTTTTTATTTAAGTAGAGAGAATGATCCCTTAAATCCAAGAGTCAGAGTTTATTCCCTGAGGAGCCCTGATGGTTCCAGCTGCCCAGGCAGATGTTGGGTGGGTAAAGCCCTCTGAAAAGCAAAGCTGGGCTTGGCTGAGCTGAGCTGAGCTGGGCCAGCCCCTCACTTGCTCCCAGCCCATGAATCAAAGCCCAGCTCCAGCACTGCAGACCTGCCCACAGCCCCATCACTTATTGCTTAACAAGTGCATTAGTGTAAATCAAGAGGCATGTTTCAATTATCTAATAGAAGAATTATTGATCCACACTCTCCTCCTGAACGTTCAAATGTTCCAGGAGGAGAAGCAATATTTGTATATGCTATAAAAAAGCTGGAGTGTGGTTTTATGTTTCAATTAGGTGCTGCTTGGAGAGCTGGTGCAAGATGTTTTTGTAGGAGCAGCTGTGGCCAAACTGTGACGGGCACAGAGCCACTGGTGGTCCCCAGCCCTGGTTTTGGGGTCAGCAAAGGACAGCAAGAGATGAAATTCCTCCCTTTCCCTTCAGGATGCTGTGCAGGGAAGCCCAGGACTTCACTTTCAACTGGTTGTCCATGGAAAAGTGCAGCTATTCCTTAAAATGCCAAATTCAGTTGAAGTGTATCAAATCAAACCAATTTTCTTCTCTCTCTCCCTGACCTGTGGTTCTGATGGTTGGGGGAGGAAGGGGATTTATGCTCCTTGTGTAAGGACTGTCAGGAGCCTTGGGCATCTGGCTGACAAAACAAACATCCCACAGGAGAGTTAATTCCCAGTGGAATTATTCTGAACCTTCAGCTCTCAGTCCATTGTGCTGTGGTGACTGTGTAAAATGCCATTGAGGGATGTTCCTTTTTCCCTTTGATAGAAAACATGGGGCTATTTTAGAAACTTAAAACTCATTCCAGACTCTTCTCAGCAATTCTTTTCAAAGCAGCTCAGTTCAGCTGTCAGTCCCCAGCTCCACTTTTAATTAAAATAGGTTTTGTAGCCTTCCCTGACAAGCAAACATGTACAGTAAGTTGCAAACTATAGAGAATCCTTCTCAGCTTAAGGATGCCACATCAAACGTCACTTGGCACCTCTCTAGGACAGCTCTCTATGTTTAAGAATAAATATACTAATAAAGTTGTCACCTGAAAAGTTGTTGATAACCCTTTTCTGGGACAGGGAGCTCAGATGAGATGTAATAGCAGCTGCCTGTGCTTCCTGCAGTCCCAAAAATGTTTCTGGAGACTCCATGGCCCTGAATTGTGGGATTTTCCCCCATTGTGCAGTGACACAACTTGTGGAACAGCGGCACTGTGATTTGGGGGAGCCCTGGGGCTGCAGAGATTTGCAGTGGGGCTTGCTCAGCCCACCTCAAAACAGAGCTGGGGTGACCCCCAGGGACCCTCCCCTAGGAATGGGATGGAAGCACAGGGAAATGTGGGAACAGCATGTGCTGGAGAATTTGCACAGAATCTTCTTTGTGGTTTTTGAGCACTTCACTGCCAGAGCAGGATTTCCCTGCTGGAATGAGGCACCTGCTGAACCCGTCACTGCTTTCATGTTCTGCTTATTGAAAACCTGAGAAACCCTCCAAAAGCAAATAAGATTAACTCCAAACAAATGTGTGGCACAGAGCAGCAAATCGTGCTGCAGGTTTATTGCTGTCACCATTATGAACAAGTTTCTCCTCCTTGCCTGGCTGCTGTTTGGTGTATTTTTCAGTGTTTAAAGTTTTTTAAGTCTCCCGAAGGTCTCAGGGTTAGGGGAGGACACTCTCAGCCTGTTTTGGGGGTCAGGCTGGGCTTCTGTAAAGAAGATTGTCCTAAAATAAGCAATGGGATCCCAGAACTCTGGATATGGGGTTAGGGACACAGCTGGAAATCTGTGCAGTGTCAAATATTCCCACTCCCAGCCAACCCTCACCCTGACTTCTTGAACCCAGGGTGGGTTTGTGACTTAGATCCACATTTTTGGGGCCTGCCCAGCAGGAACCACCCAGCTCCTTCCTTCCCCCACCCCTGCTCTCCATTCAGAGCCCTGCAGCAGATCATTGCACACCCTTTCCTGGGGCAGAACATCCTCCTCCTGCAGGCTCAGCAGTGTGGTAACTCCATCCAGGGGGAAGCATCAGGACAGGACAGCAGTTGGATTTTCCCTCTGCTGTTTACATGTTGCTTTAATTAGGAGACTGCCTTTGATTAGCTGAAGAAAACCCAAGCTGTGTCAATTGAAATTAATTTCCCCCTATCAATTTATCCTTTGTGAAAAGTTTGGGTGGCTTGTTCTGAACTGGAATGTGGGCAGCACGGGGAGAGAAATCAATTTTCCTACCAGGTCTAATCATGAGTGGTGTGAAATTAAGTTGTCACCCAGGCCCCCTAATCCTCATGTCTAAGTGCATGTTGGGCTGTTTGCTGAGGCAATTACAGGAACCTGGTTCCTCTCCCTCCCTGACTTCCTTTATTAGAAAACACTTGAGAGTACAGATCCCTGTGACACTGCTGTCACCAGGGAGGGACAAAAGTTTCAGAAAAGAGAAGTAAGATGTGTAAGAGCAACATGAACTGGTAGGAATCAAGAAGCTATTTATGAGCCATTTACTTACTTAGCCCTAAAAATAGCTGGGGCTTTATGTGAAAATAGGGCTGTGATTGAAATCAAGCCCTAGACATGAGCTAATAGGAAAGGGAAGGGGGGTACAAAGAGAGATGCAATCAGGTGTTCTTTAAATAGCCCTGCTGGCCTCTCCAGGGGTGGGGCAGGGGTTTGGTTTGGGTGTTTTCCTGCTGGGGGTTGGAGGGGTCAGTGAGGCTGGAGGAGCAGCCTTGGGGTGCAGCAGGAACATGGGACTGTGTGGGGGCTGGGACTGAAATCCATGGGGATGATCCCCCAGCACCTCAAATCTCAGCTGCAGTGTCCCATCTCCTGGCCTGTGCTGTCCTCAGGGTGCTGTGTCCAGTCCTGGGCTCCTCAGGACAGCAGGGCCTGGAGCTCCTGGAGTGCTGTGGAGCTGAGGAGGGGCCTGGAGCAGGAGAGGATGAGGGAGCTGGGGCTGAGGAAATGCTGAGAGGGGCCCTCAGCCCTGTTGTGACCCTGTTGTGACCCTGTTATGTCCCTGTGTGTCCCTGTTGTGTCCCTGTCTGTCCCTGTGTGTCCCTGTGTGCAGGAGGTCAGAGCAGGCCCAGGCTCTGCCCCAGGCCCCGCCATGGCCCCAGAGCCACGGGCAGGGCCTGAGCCCAGCAATTCCCCTGCCCAGGAGGCAGAACTTCACTGTGGCACTGGAACAGAGCTCAGAGAGGCTGTGGGTTGTCTCTGCCTGGGATATTCCAGAGCCTTCTGCACATACTGCTGTGCCCTGAGCTCTGGGATGGCCCTGCTGGAGCAGGTGACCCTCTGTGGTCCCACAAACCTGACCCGTTCTGGGATCCCAGGACTCTGTTCCAACCCTCCTGCCACACTAAGATGCTTTGCAAGTCAAAAGGTGCTGAGTAACTTCTCCTGGAAGCAGCTCTCTGCAGCACAACCTCTTTGATCTCCTGCTTCCATCTGCTCTTTTATTGCTCCAGAGCTGCAGTGTTGAAGTTTTTAACTCCAGAGGTGACATTTGGGTCCTTTCGGGTCCCTCAGTGTTGGAGCAAGCCCAGCAGCCTGGCTGGGTGCCACAACCAAGCTGTGCCTGTCACCTCAACCTGCACAGGAGCACTCCAGGGAGGGCACTGAGAGAAGCAGATGGAATTAAATCCCTCATTCCTGTAGGCTTTTAATAAAACAGGGGACGTGTGTAACGTCACCAGCTCTGCCCACGCTCGGGGGAATTTGCCCTGGACACTTTTCCAGCTTTTCCTTGGAGTTAAGAAGCAGAATTGTGCTATTGCCACGCTGCAATTAAAGAAATTCACTGCTCCCCATAAAGCCTAAACCCTATAAAATACAGCTGTTCTCTCCTGCTGGGTTTAAAAAGAAATGGTTTCACAGAAATGGCTCCAGGTGTGTGTTTGTGCCAGGGAGGCTCGTGAATGCCTGTTGGAAGGGCTGTGGAAATATTTTGGCAGATGTTGCTGCTGAGCCAGGGGATGCTGCTGTGGGGAATGAGAGTCTCTGAGTGGGGGATGCAGAGCTGTGGCTGTGAGGGACAGCCTGTGTCCCACAGTGTGATAAGAGGGCACAGTTTGGTCAAAAGTTGGACTTGATGATCCTGGAGGGCATTTCCAGCCTTCACAACGTTGTGATTCTGTCTCTGGTGTAGTCCCAGACTGAGCCAGAGCACCCTGGGCTGTGCTGCTGCCACAGGCCCTGCCGAGGGTCTATATTTAATCATTTATTTAACCATTTATATGTTAAGTTGGGGGGGGTTTCTTTGTAAATTTGCTGAGGGTCCCCTGCCCAAAGCTCTGGAGGTGAAAATCCTGAGCTCTCTGCTTTCCCAAGCCTTCAGCCCAGCCAAAGCAGGGTGCAGTGTGCTGGCAGCAGCCTGCTCTGCAATTCCTTAAAATATTTTTGAAATCAAGGAGCTCAACACGCCTGCACCATGGCAGAGTGGGAGGGAGCAGAGACCGAGCCCAGCTGTGCAGGTGCAAAATGGGATTTATGACTTGTGACCGTTTTTCAAGTGACAATCATTGATTTTTTTTTTTTTGTATTTTTTTTTTCCCTCACAGAATTTCTTCCCCTTGAAATAGAATAGATTGCCTGAAGCACCTGGTTTCCCAGGAATCCAAGGCCATTCCTCCCTGGTGCCCTGAGCACAGAGGCTGCTGTGACATGTGGAGCTGTGCTGGGAGGTTTGCAGCCAGGAGGGGCCTGGGGATGGTTCACTGTTGGAGCTGGAGGTGCCATTTCCCAAAAAAATCTTTGGATTTAGTGTTCCTCCTCATGGCAGGGCTGTTTTCCCTGCAGTGCTTCACAGTCCACCAGGAAGGAAACCCATTCTTTGTTTCTGACTTACCCTAAATGCCTTTCTTTGTTCATGTCAGACCATTCTTTTTGTACTGCCTGTTCCAACACAAAAGGAAACAAATTCTTTCTATGCCAAACTGCAGATTTTTGCCCCAAAAGTGCTGTTCTGATCATTTTTGCAAGGCTGCAGAAAGTTCTCTTGATAGGCACTAAAACCATGCAGATTTTGAAGATTTTCAAAGGTTGGACTTGATGATCTTGGAGGTGTTTTCCAACTTTAATGATTCTCTGATTCCATCTCTGTGCATTTGGGCTGGGAAAGGATGGTTCTGAACAATTCTGCTTCCTCTTGCCTTTGCAAAGTCATTACTGCAGGCACAGCCATGGATTTGGGGAGAACTTAAACTCTGCCTCTGGCTTCCCCTCCCTGAATAATGGATGGCTGAGGGGCCTGGTGGGGTTGTTAATGCTCCTGTGAAGTCACAGCCCATCTGTGAGCCCAGAGAGAAATGGGAATAGCAACATTTTGTTTTGTCTGCTCTACAGAACAGGAGCTGGAGATTGATTAATTCTTGTGAGCTGATCAGAGAGCTCACCAGAAAATGTGTTCCAGATAGAGGGGATCAGGAACTGGGGGCTCTCTGTGGGTGATCAGATGTCTCTGGACCTCCCAAGCCTTGGCCTGTCCAGTGTGACCACATCTCTCAGAGGGCCTGGGCAGTGCGTGGGGACAAAGGAATGCAATAAATAAGGAGATAATTAAAAAATGCTAATTGAAAATCAGAACGAGATGAATTCTAATTGACTCCACATCAGGAACTGGAGTGACAGGACAAGGGGCAAAGGGTTCCCACTACCAGAGGGCAGAGTCAGATTGGATATTGGGAAGAAATTCTTCCCTGTGAGGGTGTGGAGGGGCTGGGATGGATTTCCCCGAGCCGCTGTGGCTGCCCCATCCCTGGAAGTGTCCCAGGTCAGGTTGGACAGGGCTTGGAGCAGCCTGGGATGGAAAATATCCCTGCTCATGGTAGGGGGATGAAAATGGATTTCCTTCCAACCCAAACCATTCCATGATTTCCTGATTCTATTTTCCTTCTCATGTGAAGGAATGTGGCCTGTCACTACTCACTTAAAGAAATAAAAACCACACTGTACTGAAACAGTGACTTCAGATCCCTCTGTGAACGTTCCCCTGCAATTACTCAACTCTGTCAGACTCTTTCAAACACTTTTGGCTCCTGACAGAGAAATGCTGTTTATCACTTCTGATTTCTACAACTGGGTCTGAAAACTAATTAGTAAAACAGACTGAACCATCTGCTTCCTTGGGATGTGCTCCTGCTGGAACTATTTATATTTTAAGTTGGGTCTTTTTCTTTGTAAATTTGTTCTCACTCCTAAAATGGTTCAATCCAGGCTATTGTTGTTTTATTGTACAGTCATATTCTGCTCCTTCTGCATCTGCATCTCTTTTTGGCATCAAGAGTACCTGAGAGGAAGGAAACATAAAACAAAACTTAATCCTGTCATTCTTTCTGCACAAATGTGCCTGGTTTATATTCCTGGGGCAGCTCTTGCTGGAAAACACTGCAGAGTTTGCAGGTAGGAAAGGCAGGAGCTGTTCACCTTAATGAAAACTGTAATTCTCCATGGGGAGGGAGCAGGAGAAAGAAATCCAGACTCCCCTGGTGTCCTCAGCCCTGGAAACAGGGATGGCACAGGCTGGGAGGGTTCTTGGCTCTTGGTTTGACCAAAAATTCTGGTTTTGGGGCCATCTTTGGAGCAGGGCAGGGCTGATGCTTTTGCCATGCCAAGGAGTGTTTTCCACATCAGAGACTGGCAGAGCTCTGATTCTCTGTGGTGGATATTTCCCCTGATATTCCACTTGAATTCCCCATCACTCATTTTAATATTATTATTATTATTCCTGTTTGCACACTAAACAACCCTTCCTCCCTGCTGGTTGATGTCCTCATTGCGTCTGCTTTCTGCAAGGGAGGGCAAGATCTTAAAATTAACTCAATGATGGAGGCTTTGGAGCTCTCCTTTGCCTCTGCAGGGGGTGGGTGATGCCTCCCTGGGCCTCCACTCCCAACTGCACCAAGCTGTGGATCCCAAGCTGTGGAGAAAGGATTTTAACATGGGGGGTGAGGAGGAGAGAGCTGAGTTTTTGGCAGCTGAGCAGGAGCAGTGACTCCCTCCTGGAACTGCAGTGCCAGCTCTGCCAGAGGTGGGACAAAGAAATCGAAATAACTCACAGTAGCCAAGTGCCCTGGATTGGAAGATAAGGGTGGATTCTATTGCCATCTGTTAAGGGTGGTGCAGTTTATCTTCTGTTAATTGAGCAGTTTGCTTATCTCTTCCAGAAACCAATCCCCACTCTGGGAAATATCTTCTGTTAATGGGTTATTAATTATTAATGACCTTCTGTTCATTGAGCAGTTTGCTTATCTCTTCCACAAACCAATCCCCACTCTGGGAGATATCTTCTGTTAATGGATCATTAATTATTAATGATCTTCTGTTAATGGGCCAGTGAGAGAAGCTCTGCCCAGGGGGAGGAGCCAAACATTCCTACCTGGATATAATCTGAGGTTTTGGGACACCAGAGCACCCTTCTCCCCTGGATTCCCTGAGGAAGACCAGGCCCATCTACACCACCATCGGACCTTCAGAAGGAACTACATTTTCTTCAGGATCCCTGCTCCACCAGAACCACATCTGTCACTGCAGGAGGAGCAGCCACCATCCAACAGGGACTGCTGCCACCACCCTGACCCACAGGGTGTCAGGCTGGATTCTGACTCTGGCAGTTTTTCTTTTATACTATTGCATTTGAGGTTTGTTTGTTTGCTTTTCTAGTAAAGAACAGTTATTCCTATTCCCATATTTTTGCCTGGGAGCCCCTTAATTTCAGAATTATAATACTTGGGAGGGAGGGGGTTTACATTTTCCATTTCAAGGAAGGATCCTGCCTTCCTTAGCAGAAACCTGGCTTTTCAAACCAAGACACCAAGACAAAAATGTCAATCTGAGCTACATCCACGTTTTTCTGCTCATTTCTGCTCACCTGCAAAAGGATCAGCTCATAATCAGAGGGAAAATTGAAACAATAGTCATGGTGTGGCTGAAAATCCACTGGTGTGGTGGATGCTGCTCCTCCTCCAGGTGCCAAGGACCTTTAGACCTGCAGCTCATGAGATTCCCATCAAGCCAACAAAGGTCATGCTTGGCAAATAATGTGTCTCAGATGAGTTTCTTCCTCTGCTTGAGCTGAGCTGCTTAGATCATGCCCTGCTTTTATCCCTCCCTTTGAGGGCTCCCAGGCTGGTGGCAGGAAAGCCATTATCAAGGAGCTGTTCCTTTGCCTTGGCTTTGTGGATATAAATACTGACACCTTGTTCCATTTTTCATGCATTACTTCTTTTCCTGCCCCATTCAGAAGAACAAAAGGAGTTCTGAGCTCTCTGAGCCTGGAATTTGACAGGTTTGCCTTGGTGGTGGCATTGCTGGTTTTTTAGTTCTGCTCAAAAACAGCTTTTTCCTTTTACCTGAAGGGGAAGGGGTGGAAATGAAATGATGGGGAAAGCTGGAGGAGCTTTAACCTGCATGCATGAAGCAGCAATTCCAGTGATTTTATTGTCTGAGCTTTCTGATGGTCGTCCCAAATCATCAATAAAGCTCTGGCTGTCTCTGCTTCGCCCTCCTCGTTAGCTGGAGGCACAGCCCCGTGCTGGGGCTCTGGGGCTGGCTGGGAAGTGCCTGCCTGGCTCATTCCCCCCTCCCCCTGCCTCTGCAGCTGGCCCTCAGCCCCATTTGGAATATATATGGGATGAGAGGCACACATGGCTCGGGGAGCAGGTGGGATTTATGGCCAGCAGACAGTGTTTAGTGCAGATGTGCACAGCAGCAACTCTCAGGTGCCAACAAAACCTCTGGAGAGATACATCATAGCAGGAAGTTGTCAGCAATTAATTTTTAGAGGGCTAAACTTCACCCATGTTTTAATAGAAGAGGAGGCTGAAGGACCAAAGAGAGAATAAATCTTTTGGACCCCTGGGAGGTTTTTTTAGCTACTTTCCTGAGCAAGCATTGCTGCTTTTTTTCTCCCTTGCAACAGGTAAAACATTGGGGGTTTAACCACTGAGACAAATATTCCTAAATAAAAAATAAAACTGAGAACAGATTTTCTCTGCAGGATCCCTTGAATCCTTCTGCAAGAAAGGTGCCAAACACTTGGATAAAGGTCTGGTTGATCTTGCAGGTGATACCTGAGTGACAGAGTGAGGGGGGCTGAGCTGTAATTGGTGGATGTGAAAAGTGTCCTGACGGGGTTGGTTGCTGACTATTGCAAATTTGGTTTTGGGGGGTTGATTTGGGGGTTTGGGGTGGGTTTTTTTTGAAGGAGGGGATAATTTCTTTGCAGCTCAGCTCCTCTGCCAGCCACAGAGTTCAGAGAGGAAGAAGAGGTGGCCACAGCTCAGTTGCAGGGCTGCCTGAATGTTGGTTCATGGTTGGAGATGAGTCAATGATGCTTTATTGAGGCTGTGGAGTGAAAGGAGAGTTTCTGTTCCTTCTGAAGAACCTCAGTTCATCACAGCATTTCAACATTTTCCTCACAGTTAAGCCAGGGTTTAAGTCCAGTTCTACTGTGCACACTGTAAATGGGCTGTGGGTGTCTAATGCCCACTGTGGTGGTTTTTAATGCTCCTAAAATTTTCCATTGTCACCAAAGCTGAGGATTTTCTTCTTCTGTGAAAGCTGGCAATTGTCTTCCTCTTGTCACAATGTGGTTTAGAGGGCATGGTGGGATTAGTTCAAGGGTTGGACTTGATCCTGGAGGCCTTCCCCAACCTTAATGGTTCTGGGATTCTGTATTAACAAAAACCTGTTACAGTTCAACAAAAACCCACAAATCATAGAGCCATGGAATGATTTGGGTCAGGAAGAGACCTTAAAGATCACCCCACTCCATCCCCCACCATGGGCAGGGACACCTCCCACTAGCGCAGGTCCATCCAAGCCCTGTCCAGCCTGGCCTTGGGCACTTCCAGGGATCCACAACTTCTCTGGGCAGCTGTGCCAGGGCCTCCCCCCCCTCACAGGGAACAATTCCTTTTATATATCTAACCAAAATTCCCCTCTAGCAGTCTGACTCTCAAAATCTTCCCGAGTCCCAAATAGTGGTGACAGCTCCAGCTCCTCTCCGCACTTTGAGCTGTTCTGTTCCTTCAGTACAAACTCTAAGGGACAGTAGAAGCTTCTGGAAGTGGAAGCAGACCCTTGGCTGCCATCAGCAGAGCTCCTCCCCCACGTGAGGCAGTGGTCTGGAAAGCTCAGGAGATAAATTTGAGCTGCAAATTCACTGTGGAACAATTCCACTCTGTCATCTTCCTCTTGATTACCCTTTCCTCTGCAGCCATGATGGCATTAGTGATATTTCCATTTGTCTGGTTTATGTATTTTGTTTTCCCTTCCTCTGAAAAATGATTACAGGATGAAAAGTTTGTCAGGCCTTGGAGTTCAGCAAGATTCTCTCTGGAATTAATTTCCTACTGTGGAGTATGAGCAGGCATCTAGAAAACCACTATTTGATAATACTTTTGTTTTCATATAAGAAAAATATTCTTTTCACTTGTTGGTGGGTGTAGGACACAGAGCTGTGGGGGAAAGGCAGGATTTTTATTTATCAGATGCCTGAGGAAGCAGTAATGAGGAAAGCTGAGGAAATGGAAGTTTTGCTCCAGCTGGTTATTCCCTAAGTGTCAGAAATCCACGGCAGAGGAGAAGAGCAGGAGGAACAAGGACACTGACCTGGAATCAAACACCCCGGTGGGATGAGCTGGGGTCTGTCAGAGCTGAGGCCCAGCAGAGCCAGACCTAAGCAGGTCTGGCATGAAATGGCTTCTCTTGATTTTCTCATGCTCCCTGTTGAGCCTCTCTCTCTGGATCTAATTGGAGGGGTTTGTTCTGACACCTGCTGCAATCAGGGCTGAATGCTTGCCATGGAAACCCAGTGCCAGGAGCCAGGCCCGTGCTGTGCTCGTGGCTCCAGGGCCTCTCCAGCTCTGGTTCCCACTCTCTCCCAGTTGCAAAAGCCCCTTCTGCTCCATCATTCCTTCCACCTGCAGCACCTGCCTGTGTGTGGCAGTTTGTTCAGCTGTGGCCACCCCCGAGTGGTTTTTATCCCAAAAACTTGTGGATCTTTCCTGCCCCACCATTTCATCCTTCCCCTTGAGCACCCTGCTCCCACCTTTCCAGTCATATTGAGATCAAATCCACCCCCATGGTTGGGGTTTGGAACCAGACCACCTTTAAGGTCCCTCCCAGCCCAAACCATTCTCTGTTTCTGAGATATCTGTGATGTTTTCTGGCTCAGCAGCACAAGGAGGGATCCCAGCAGGTCCTGCTGCTCCATCACTGGGGTCTCCAGAGGGGGAGGATGAGGAATGCTGGCTCCTCCTCAGGTTCTGTAGTGAGGAAAAATCCTTCATTTCCCTCTCTTCATCCTCCCAGTGCTGCTGGAGGAGTCACTCTCCCTTTAAATGAAGTAACCTCCGCAAGGACTCACCGTGCCTGGAGCCTCAGCCCTTCCTGCCAGGATGCTTCATTCTCCATCATCCAGAATAATTCCCTTTCTCCAGCTGCTGGCCTCAGGTTTGTGTGCCGAGAGGAGCTGACTCAGAGATGACTCAAACTCTTCACACGCCTTTGTGGGTTTGCAAATGAAAGAGCAGGGTAAGGTTGGTTAAATCAGAGAGCTCAGCCAGCAGCCAGCCCCTTCCCAAAATCCCAGGGGGAAGTCAGGACCTGGAAACACACCCTGGGCACGGTGATTCAATGGAGTGAGCAAAAATCATTTGTAAATGCATTTATTAGTGCTGAGGCTGTGGTTGGAGCTGAGGCAAAGGAGAGAAGCCACACAAATACCTGCAAATTCCTCCTGGAGTCCGTAGGTCAACAGGGAAGGAGCAGGGAACAGGGAGATGTTTCTGTTTTGCTGCAGGTTTTATTTAATTCCACATCTTTATTTTCTGATCTTAAAGGCAGATTATAAAACTGAAATTGCCAATCTGGGGGCAGCTGCAGAATGTGAAGAGTTACTGGGAAGCCTCAACACCAAACCTGGTCTCTGGGTCTGGGTGTATGAGGGACTTATCCAAAAAGATTCTGAGCCCATCAGATTTTCACAGAGCCAAAGCAGAAGAGCAGCAATCCCACGAGATTCCTGAGTCCATCTCCATCCCTGGTTATGTCCAGCTGCCAGAAAATACCCTGGGGATGAAGGGGCAGGGTGGGATCCTTCACCTGGGATTGCACAACAGGAATGAAATAACCAAAAAAATGACTTTGAGTTTCACTTAGGAGCAAAACCAGGCCCTGAGCTGAGCCCAGGCCCCATCCCTGTGATGCCTTGGGAAGGCTGACCCAGAGCAGAGGCTGGACAGAGTTACAGAATAAAGCAGGGATTTATTCAAAGGATTTCTTCCATGGATGCACCTTGGGCAGCACCAGAGCCCAGCCAGGGCTGCACCCAAGATGAACCAAAATGGGCACAAAATGGACAAACAGCCACGGGCTCTGTCACTGTGATCAGTTCTGCTCCATTTGCAGATTGGAGTTAATTGTCCAGTTCCAGCTTTAGGTTACGCAGTTCCATCCTTCTTGTTTTTCTCTCCTCAGCCCACGGTGTTTGTGCTCTTGGGCTGAGATTTGGATCATTTGTCCTTGGTCCCCAGCTAGAGAAGGAATTGTTTTGTCTCCCTGCTCTGTGACGAGAGCTCACCATCCCATAATGTGAAGCTCAGACCCACACACTAAAGCAGCACAGAATCTGAAAAATATAAAAGCTAAGCCTGAGGGATCACCTGGAAATTCGGGTCTTTCCTCTCATGTTTAGTCAGGACTGAGGGTGTTGCAGGAGGGATTATCACCCTGTGCTCTGTGAGAGCTGAAATGTGCTTTGAGCTCCTGCAGCTGAGGCTTCCCAGAGTATCCACAGGCATCTGTCATTCCTGCTCAGCCCATCCTGCCTGAAAGGGAGGGAATTGCACTTGGGTACAGAGCTTTTCCTGCTCCTCAGCTGGGGACACCCCCCAGGTGCTGCGAGGTCTGAGGGGAGGATTATGGGCTTTACAGTGTGCAGGATTTCCATAGGGCTTAATGGAGCCAATACCTGTAAATTAGGATATTTTTTAATTTATAGAGGTAAAACTCCTGTGGGAAACTGCATTTGCCATTGTGAGCCTTAGAGGTAATTATAATCTCCTTTTTTGACACTGCACTGTTGGGAGTGAATGCCAACATTTCCATTTGAGGGCTTATTTGATTATTTTTCTCATTTTGCAAAACATTATTACATTAACCCGCCACTCCTGCATCCTTGTCCTACCATGGCATTTATGCATGAGAGGGTCTGTGCTCTGAAAGGAACATCAGGCTGAAGAATGCTCCATGATGATGGAAAGGCTTCTGTTTATCCTGTGGTTTTGGAATAAGAGCTTATTTTTGGCTTTGGAAGCAAATGTGACCTAGTTTGGATCCAAAATGTAAGCTGAACCTTCAGCTACACATCTCAGATATTTATTAGGGCTGAAAGTAGTCAATAAATGTATGTGAGTCTGAGTCAGACTGAGAGAGGGGAAGTTTAGGTTAGAGATTAGGGAGAAATTCCTCCCTGTCAAGGTGAGGAGGGGCTGGGATGGAATTCCCAGAGCAGCTGTGGCTGCCCCTGGATCCCTGGAAGTGTCCCAGGTCAGGCTGGACAGGGCTTGGAGCACCCTGGGACAGTGGAAGGTGTCCCTGCCATGGCAGGGGGGGAATGAGATGAGCTTTAAGGTGCCTTTCAACCAAACCACCCCAGGATTCCATGGTTTTCTATAAATCAATAATCCCCACAGCACCAGGGTCCTGGCACCCTTTGGTTGTGTCCCTTTCCATCCCAGTTAAACCAGAGGGGCAGGAGGAGGCTCCTCCAGTCTGCAGAGATCCCTCAGGCTGCTCTGGCCAGGCGAAACCATCCCTGAGATAAATCCTTGCCCACCAGGGCTCGCTGCTCTTCGTTTCTCCTCCCAGTCTCTGCTCACACTGTCCTGGATGCAGTTCTGGGTTATTCCTCTCAGTCCATGCAATGCTTTCCTTTTTCCTTGCTTACTTTTAATTAAATCTCATCACTTGAAAAATCCCAAGGAAGACTTTGCAAGATCCTTAATTTGATTTTTATTTTCATTAAGCTCAAACTTATATGACAAATCTCCCAGAGCTGTTGCTAAATGCACTTTGTTTTCCTGCAGTGCTCCTCTGGCTGAAAGTCCTGTTCCTGCCACGGGGATGTGGGCAGGAAGGGAATGTTCACCTGGGGTTTATGACCCTGACAACCTGTTTTTGTTATTAAAATCATGGTGAGCAGCAGAACTGATGAAATACTGAGTTCTGTGGAGTCTGCAGAGTGGTTTTTTTTAAACTCCAGTCATTATACATTGTGTTGGCATAAAAAAGCAGAGGAAGCAGATCCTTCATAGAGAGCAAGCAATTCTTCTTGGACCTTATGAAGTTAATTATTTTATATCCCATAACTGAAACTTGTAACTCAGTGTAATTGGCAGGAGAAGTCCCACAGTAACAATCACGGGGCTGGTTATTGTTTCCTCTAGTGCTCCACTGTGGGAATGCTGGAAAAACAGCCTCCCATCCTGGTGTTTATTGGCAAATGCTTAAATAAATCATGCCAGCCTGTACAACAAGCTGAACAATCAATAATCTCTCGTCTTGAAATGGGAAGTGTTGCAGGACGGGAAGAGTGGGGACAGGCAGGGTTTGTGGTGCCTGCTTAGCTGGGATTGGGATTTGGGATTTGGGAAAACCAGAGAGCAAGGCCAGGCTGGATGTCCAGTGAAGTGTCCCTGTCCATGGCAGAGGGGTGGGGTGGGATGAGCTTTAACACCCCTTCAACCCAAACCATTCTGGGATTTTATGTCCTTCCAACCCAAACCATTCTGGGATTTCATGTCCCTTCAACCCAAACCATTCTGGGATTTTATGTCCCTTCAACCCAAACCATTCTGGGATTTTATGTCCCTTCAACCCCAACCATTCTGGGATTTTATGATTCTATGATGATTTTATGAATTTGTCCTTTTCCTAATCTGCCAACCCCTCACTGTGTGACCAGAACAGGACCTGGATGAACCTTGTGGTGCTCCCCTATTCTGTTAAAAACCCCAGTGATTGCCTCAGGCCCTGCTTGCAGCCTGGGTGAAGGAACCACGTCCCACGCTCAGCATCACGGTGCCCCAGGGTTCCTCACCCCAGCAACACCAAACCTCCTGGTGCTGCTGTCAGCACCAGTGGGAATGACCCCACCACCCCCATCCTGAGGGATTTTGTGCAGCCACATCAGCCCCAGCTCCTCAGGTGCCTTTTCCAGCTGTGCTCAGCCCATGGAGGCTTTTGGCTGTGCAAGACTTGATTTTACCCAGGGGCTGCTGCTGCTGCTCTGTCTCACAGCTCCTCTGGAGCTGCCTCCCTCTTGCAAGTGGATACATTAAGATTTTTTTTTTCCTATCTGCCAGTAATTTCTGCCTATTTCTGTCCCAGGTGGAGCCTGCAGTGACAAGAGTGATCTGTGAACACTTACACAGCCTCACTCAGCACTGCCTCGAGGTTCCAGCACAGCCAGGGAGAAGGGCAGGGACAACAGAGCTTTGCTCAATATCACCTTTGCCACTTGGGATATTAAGATTGAAGTGGGGGGAAAAGGGCAAAGCAGGAGATCTCTGGTGAATGTGGCACCTCCACCCCGCTGCTGCTGCTGCTGGGAGGGGCAGTGGCTCAGGGGTGGCTGAGGATGCAGCTCCAATTTAATGCTTCAGTAGGAAATCTTAGGATGGGTCCTCATCTGGGATGAGCTGGCCTCACTTTCAGTGGAAAGCAGGCAGTTTGTGAGGGATGGGGTCTGACCTGCTGCTCGTTTGAGGTCTTCAAGCTCATCTGTTAAGCTGCACTTGAGTTTGCAGGCTGGCCTGGCATTCCTGACACGTGGAGCAGGAGCAGGGCTGAGCACACACTCAGGATTAAGCATGTGAGTGTTTTACAGAAATACTCCTGGTGACAGTTCAGATATCCCTGTGCCCTTTTTTCTGCATGGAGAATGCTGGCTCAATTAAATTGTCATCTTCCTGGAAAAAAGATGTCCTGGTAGCAGGCCTGGGTCTCTTTGTATGAAACCACAATTCTGGAAGGAATTTAAACCAAGTCATCCATTTTAAGGGGTTGCTGAATTTCTTTTTCTATCCCTTCCATCACGAATAGGAAATGTGCTCCTGAACTCTCCAGGCAGTGATTTCAAGGTAGGATGGCTCCTGTTAAATTAGACATTTATGGACTATTTAGTAAATTACCTCAGAGACAAAACCTTCCAGACTTGTTTTCTGTTTCATACGGACTATTTCAGAAAATTCATCAGGATTATCTGGGGCTGGGAGGAGCTTTGGAGCATTTGGATGTGGGAGAGGCTGGGAGTTGCCCAGTTGTCTCTCTGGTGGCAGAGACTGGGAGAGGAACAGAGCTCTGGGAACAGCACAGGCCCTGCCTGGACCCTTTCCCAGGTTCAGCAGCTGAGGAAAGGAGCCTGAATGCTGCTGGACCTGGGGAATGTTGAGGGGATGTGATGGTGGAGGGGATGTGGAGGGGGTGCCCAGCCCCGGGGGAGGCCCTGACAGGGCCACCCATGGCCGGTGGTGGCTGCAGCTGCTTCCTCACACTGACACCCTGGGCTTCCCCAGGGCCAAGGCTGCAGCCCCGTGGCAGGAGGTGCTGTTTAGGCTGTGGAAACACCCCCAGAGAATGGGGTTTGTGGGGATCCATGGGCAGCAGGGCCTTTGCACAGAGCACACCTGGCCAGCTGTGGGTTGGGTTTGTCCTCACCAAAAGCACCAAACCTGTATCTCCTCCCATCCGTGATGGGTTACTCTTTGAGCCAGGTCTCATGAGCTCTAAGAGGGCCCATCACACCTCAGATAGCCCAGCTAATCAAAATGGCATAAAAATGGCTTCTGTGGCAGTGTTGGAAACAGAAAAATGTTTAATAAAAACAAAATAACAAAACTGTTATAGAGAAAACCCGAGCCAGGTGTAAGAGGTTCTTGCTCCTGCTAAGACACCCCACAAAAGCAATTAGTTCCTTTGTTCTCTTCTTTTTCTCGTGGATTGCTTGGCCTTGGTCCAATCCAGCCTCAGGTCTGAGGTGGAGTCCCAAGGGTCCCATGAGGTCTCTCTGCCCCAAATCTGGGAGAGAAACTTCTGGGCTTTTTACCTTTTTGAGCAGACAAAGAACAACCTGGTCACCCTGTGAACAGGGGCACATCCCTACACATCTCTCTGCTGGTATTGAACAAACCCTGGTTTGGAGCAGAACCTCCTGCTCTGGGATTTGTTTGTACTTTGCACCCAGAATTCTTCCCCCATTTGCTTTCACAGCCCTGGCCTGACCTTCCCCTGATGCCAGGATGGCAATTAAGGAACTCAAAGCAGAGAGGGCTCTGGTTGTTATTGATTAGGGCTCTAATTGCTCATCTCCTCATGCTATCCAAGCAAATTGGGCTGGATGGAGATGCAGGGAGTGAAATGGAGACGTGGCTGCCACAGGACTCACCCAGACATGGCTCCTCAGCACGAGGCTGCAGGATTTGGGGGCTGTGCTCGCTCCACCCAGCTGGTTTTCCACTGCTGGTCCCTTCCAACCTCTCTGCTCTCCTGAGGTCCCTCACTGTGACCAGCCATGGATGCAAGGGCAGGGAAGGGTGGTCACTGCAGGCACACCTTGTGTGCTTCTGGCAGCACCCCCAAACATGTCAATTATCTCATTAATTATTTCCTTCCAGCCCAAAACCAATGCTTGGACATTTCAGGGCATCACAGGATGCAAGGGACAAGTTGCATCTCTAAATGTAGACTATAGCTGGTTTTTGAAAAATCTCCATCTCAAGAGAAGTTTAAAATGTGGGGGATACCTTTTCAAGTTATTAGCTGATCACAGCCTTGGTAACTTGGAAAAGGAGAGAAAACCTCACCAAAGACTGAAGCAAGATGACAGTAAGGAGTGGAGAGCTCTCAAGAGCCAGGACTTTCAGAAACAAGAGCCCTCTGCCCATAATTTTGGGTTGTTCCTTGTCCAGGGAGGCTTTAGCCACCAGAGGCGTGGAAAAAGCAGAGTGAGCTCTTTGTTAGCTGCTGCAGGAAACTTTGTGCCCTGAGAGCACGGGATGATCCCAGAGTTGTCTAATTAGGCAGGCAATTGTTTAAAAAAGGATTTCACATGCAGGCCTGAAAGAGCTGGAATTGACCCGTGAAGAAAAGGCTGAATTCCATTCACAGCCCCTGCACAGAACCTGGCTGAGCACGAGGAGCCTCATGCTGCCTCTCTGCTTGGGGTGAATTTCATTAGAATGGGCTGATAATTGCATTGTACAGCCAGAACCAAGCAGGGGGAATTTACCTTCAAGGCCCATGAAGGTCAGGATCAGCCTCAGAACAATATGAGGCTTTTCAAGACAAAGTTTGAACGTGAACAGAGAGAGGACTTGGTGAACTCAGGAGGCCTTGGAGATGTTCAAAGCTGACAGCAGCCATTTGGTGCCATTTTCCAGGAGTACAGCTGGGCCTGTGGTTCATCCAGGGCTTCTCTTCTTCAGGGGATCATTGGGTGCAATTGTGGAGTTTGTTTTCTGTGGCTTGGGATATTCTCTAGAAATGCTCCAATCCTTTGGGACACAAGGTCAGGGAGGGGGCTTGAACTTGCTGGGAAGGTACAAAATGCTCTGCTCCCAAGGAAGCTCTTTTGGGAGCCTGAGCAGCTCCCAGAGGGTGTCAGGGTTCCTTTCCAGAGGTGCTGCACCTCTGGAGCAGACAGAAAATGCTGGATAAGCTGGAGCTGCCCTTCCTCCTTACTGAATCCTTCCTGTGTGGAATCAGCAAGCCCCTTGGAGATAAGAGCAGGTGGCTGCGAAAAACACTGCAGATAAGGGAGGATTGAAGACAGTGGAACTGTTTTTGGGTAAATTTCTGCTTTTCAGATCAGATCTGCATGTTTATCCCCTATCTACATGCACACTTAATCCCCAGTTGCCATGGGACAGGAGAGCTGCCTGTTATTGCAAGCTCTTTCTCTGAGCAATTTCCTGTTGTTAATGCAGCTCAGTCCCTTGACTCCATTCCAGTCAAATCATTCCTGTTGTCTTTTCCGAGGTCATTGTGCTGCCTTGCGGTGCCCAAACCTCTGTGTTGGCAAAGCTTGGGAATAAAGAGCCCTCTGTGAGGAGCTGCTGAGCCAGGCTGGCACAGCCAGGTGAGAGCACACCTGAAAGGGCATTTCCATCCCTTGATCAGCTGCCAGCCCTGCTGCTCTGGCCACAACCAGGCTCGGCCTCAGCCGTGTGGTCTGACTTGATTTATGTAATGCTCAGATCTAGATAGTCCTCAGAATGCCCCACTCAGGATTATAACAAGGTAAACACCTTATTAGCACACAAAGTGAAAATCTGATTGTTCTGGGGAAGCAGACAAAAGCTGGAAATTCTTAGCAAGGATATTTTTGAGGTGAGGCATTGATGTCTGAGGGAGGGAGAGCAAGGCTTGGAACTGGAGAAAATGGGCTGGGAGGCAGTAATAGAAAAAAAACTTCCTGCTTTTCTTACAAGCAACCAAATCTGGAGTGGCAGAGGCGGCTCCTTTCTGCAGAGCTGCCTCTCTGGTGACAAACAGGCTGAGGTGTCGATGTGGGGAGCAGCAAGTTGTGTTCTAGACTTCCTGATAAGTAAGAATACACTGTGCTTCACACGAGTTCCAGAGAAATCTGTCACTCTCCTGAAGGTCTCACCCCACTTTGCAAAGTCTCTTTATTCCCCTTTTCCTGAGTCACAAAGGGAGGGGGGAGGTCAGGCCTTGTGGGCTGCAGAGAATCCCAAGAGCCTCCCTGCATACCTCATCCCAGTGGTGGGTGTTGGGTTGGAATTTGCTGTAATAAGTCCCCTGGTGAGGTGACACCAGAGAAGGGAACAGAATGGGCCCATCATTAGGTTAAAAATAGAAACTCACAGTCACAAAGAGTGTGAGCAGTAAATTGGGTCCTGGCCCTTCCCCGTGCCTGGAGCTGCTCTTGCTGCCTGCATGGATGAAGGAGTCTCCCCTTTTCCCATCCCTCTGGCACAGCAAAATGCCAGCTCTCACCTGGGAGGGTGAGAAGTGTGTCCTGATGGCAGGAGGGCACCGATGCCCACGGCAGGGAGCAGATTCCAGCTCCTCTGCTTGCCTGTGCCCATCCCAAGCTGTGTTTGGGGCTGCCTCAGCCTCTGCTGGGTGGTTCCTCTGCCTGTGTGGGTTTGTGCCTCTGCTGGGTGGTTCCTCTGCCTGTGTGGGTTTGTGCCTCTGCTGGATGGTTCTCCTGCCTGTGTGGGTTTGTGCCTCTGCTGGATGGTTCCAAAGCACATTTTCTCCCGGGCAGAGCGCTGGCATATGCACACACATGCAGCAGGCACTCACTGGAACTGGCAAGCTGGAAAAATAACAGCATCCTCAGGGAAAAGAGAGGCTCCCATGTTGGTACCTTCCTCCCCTCTGCTGGCAGTTGCTCTGCACATCTCCAGCTCTCAGGCTGCTGCCCCTGAGAGCCGGGGAGGGAGATAAAACAATCCCGTCACAGCGATGTTTTTTCCCTCTCCGAGTCCTCTCGCGTTTTCGTTTGTGGATGTTGATGGTGAGGGCTGTGGATGTCACTGCTCTGGATTTATGGATAGAGATGTGCAGATGAGTGTGACAGCTGGACAGCTGACTCCTTCCCACTGCAAAATCTGATCCCTCTTCTCTGCCATCAGCTGGATTTCATGCCACTCCTGACTCCTTCATCAGCAGAGCTGGGAGCTGTGCGGAACTCGAAGCTCCATTTCCAATGAGCTTGTCGGGTCTCAGCCCTCAGCAGTGAACTCATTAACAAAATCAGCACTGCTGGACATCCCCTGAGTGCACAGGGGTCGTGTCTGAGCTGCTCTCCCTCTGCAAAGGCTTTTCCCCTTGCCATGCAGGGTCGTGTGTCGGGTTTGTCTCGCTGAGAACAAACCGTGTCGTGCAGCAGAGAGACCTCGCTGGGACCCAGCTCAGGTCGTGAGAATCCTCTCCTCCAGAGGCAGCTCAGCATCCATCTCTTGTACTGCTGCAGATCAGGAGCAGTGGGGTTCAGTTTGATTGCTGAGGCTGTGTTTGACAGTCAGAAATTACAGCAACCACGGGAGAGATCCTCAGCTCAGCATCGTGAAAGGGCCAGGGCTGACAGGACAAGGGGGGACGGCCTTCTGTGAAGGAGGGCAGGGTTAGGTTGGATACTGGGGAGAAATTCCTCCCTGTGAGGGTGGGGAGGGGCTGGGATGGAATTCCCAGAGCAGCTGTGGCTGCCCCTGGATCCCTGGAAGTGCCCAAGGCCAGATTGGACAGGGCTTGGAGCAACCTGGAACAGTGGAAAGTGTCCCTGCCCATGGCAGGGGGTGGCACTGGAAAACCTTTGAGGACCTTCTCAACCCAAACCATCCTGGGAATCTGGGATTCTGTGACAGGGAGGCACAGCAGAGTGGTTAGGGGTGGGCAGGGCTGCCTGTGAGGGTGCCCAGGCAGGGGTGTCCCAGGCAGGGCTGTCCCCTCTGGGCCTCCCCATGCTGTGGCTCTCCTGCAGCACCATCTGCACCAGAGCATTCCCTGCTGCAAGGCTGAAGGAGCAGCACTGCTGCACATAGAGCTGAGCTGACGAGGCTCAGCACCCCCTCTCCTTGTTTCATGTTTAATTAGCTGGTGCATGAAGGATGGATTGGATAGAACAAGGAAGCAGCAGGGAGAAGGAAGGTTAATCTATCCTCCAGCCTTGCTATTCCTTCTTCCTTGTGATCTTGTGAAGCAAGGAGATGATGTGTCTTTTGAAGTGTAAAGTACTCCCTATCCTTCTCCCCCCAAAGTCTCCTCCTCCTCCTCCTCCTCCTCATCCCATCCCAGCTGCTTCCTGCCAGGTGCTGCTGATGGCCCAGGGCTGGACTCATCCTCCCCGGGGGCTGCATGAGGGGGCTTGGAACCAGACAAGGTCAGGACTCCTCCTTTTAAGCACCTCAAAGCCCTGTGCAGACTGTCCTGGAATCCTGGGGTGCTGTCTGTCCCAGGCCAGGCTTGGAGCCACCTGGAGAAGTGGAAGGTGTCCCTGCACATGGCAGGGCTGCAGTGGGATGAGCTTTGAGGTTCCTTCCAACCCAAACCTGTCTGGGATTTTGGGATTATTGACTTCCTTTGGGGTTGATGCAGCAGGAGGAAGAGCCTGGGCTGGGAGGATGCCCTGGAGCCCAAACCAGTGCTTGGAAGCTTTGTTGTCACCTGGGGTGTCCCCAGGACCTCAGAGCTCACAAACAGCAGTGCCACCCTCCAACTGTGAGTGAGGAGAGGGAGCTGGGCTCTCTCCTCTCAGTCTTCAGGAGCTCTGTTCCAATTTTCAGGAAACTCTTTGAGAACAAGGAGCAGGGGAATCAGGACAGAGGAGAGGGCTGGCCTGGCATGAGCAGCCCTTCCCCAGGCCCCATGTTCTCCCCAAGTCAGAGTAATTGAATTGTTTTAATATTAATGTCTTCTCTCGAGCTCTGCTGATGGGAGGGAGGGAGAGATGTTTCTTCCAAAACAGTCTTAAGCTAATGCAGAAAGTATGAATAAATCTCTCAGAGATTATAGCCCCTGGAAAGCTCCTGTGAATATCAGAAAGACATCCTTCCTGCTATGGGAGCTTTGATTGAATTACAAATTTGAGGCAACTCCAAAGCAAAACTGATTAAGTCTTTTCTTTCTCACTCTCTTGTTGTAGCTTTTTAAGGCACTAAAGCTTTTTAATAATTAGAAATCCCCCCGTCCTGTTTGTAAGTGGGTATAATTGGCATCGCCCTGCCTGTGAGCAGCTCTAATTGGCATCGTGTCCTCGTGGATGGTGACGCAGCAGAGCACAGAACGTGGTGGGAAGTGTTGGCACACCTCATCTCTGAGGGAGACCCACGGCCTGTGCTATGAGGGGACCATCTCAGGGCTGGCAGAGAGAGGTGATGTCCCAGGGATGAGCCCCTGGGCACTGCTGAGGTGGCAAAACAGGGGTGGTGTCCTAGGGTGACTGTACGATGCTGATATCCCCAAATCATCCGCTCTGTTTATGCTGGATGTTATATTCTGTGCCTCCAAGACTGGGTCAGGGAGCACAGGCGGGCAGAAGAGCAGCACAGAGTTTGTTATCGGAGACTGCTCGCACTCCCACACACTGCCGGGACAGTTGCTGTCTGTAGCACGGACAGAGCAGGATGGAGCTCAACTTTTTGCTTTTAGTTAGTTTAGCTAGTGAAAGCAGAGAAGTGTGCCCTGGACTGTTTTTCTGTCTGTTTTCTTGGGGCTGTTCGACCCTGCTCCGGACTGAGGACCCAGGAAACACCAACAGCCCACACTCTGCGGCCCACCGGGGCCCACTCTGGGCAGCAGCCTTTCCAAGCGCCGGAGGGACTGATACCAGAGCAACCACCCACAGCAGAGACTTTCTGAATTGGTCATCCCTTCAGAGAGGAGCTTTGTCATCTGGTATTGTTCCTTTGGTTTTTGCACTGGGGAGTGCCGTGCCTGTAAATAAACAGGTTTCTTCCACTTCTCTCCGAGGAAATTTTTTCCCGAACCAGCTGCGGGGAGGGGCCGTGTGGGTTTGCTTTTCTGGGGGGGCCCCCTTTTGGAGGTTCTCTCTCAAATTTGCCCTAAACCAGGACAGATGGGGTTCCAGCTCCACTCCTGAGACTGATGGAGGGCCCTGGCTGTGGCCTGTTGGGTAGGAGGCTGCTGTGAAAACAGCAAAGCCCCTGTTTTGGGAGGAAGGGGAGGGTCCTGCCCACGGGGCTGCCTCGGCTCTTCCCCTCAGCGCCGTTTGATTAACGTTGGCACTGCACTGCCAGGATCTAAGCTGTGCTGGGAGAAACACTGCCAGGGCAAAGGCACTATAGAAATCACCTTATTCACTTCTCCCCTATTAGAGCAGAGAGGAAAAAAAAGGAAGAAAGGAAGCAAGAGAGAAAGCATTGTAGCACCGGAGCTTCACACGGGGCTGTGTGTAGTGAGGAGACAGCTGTGGTCTTTACCAGCCCTTGACAAGTGATTTTTTTCAACAATCAGATGGGAGAACATGCTCTGTTAGGCTTATAATTGATAATATAGCACTGTTGAAATATGCCTGTCAGTTCTGTGGGGAGATAAAATTATAGCATTGATATTTCAGAACAGTTTTCACAGGCAGCTTCCGAAACCACATCCTGGCCCTGGCACGTGAAACGTGGGATGGGTGGGTGTGGAGGCAGGATTCAGCCTTCAGCCTCGCCCTGAGGGTGAGGAGGGACCCCCGGCAGACCCCCAGCCCTGGGTGGGGCTCTGTGGAGCATTTCCAGGGCCCAGCAGTGGAGAGAACCAGGCACAGAGGGGTTAAAATGTGTCACAGCGGGGTTAAAATAATGAACAGGGAAATTCAAATGATCCACGCCAGTCACAGGGGTGACTCTTTAACAGGGAAGGCAGTTAACTGGTGGACACTTCAGAAACTGATCCCTCCGTTCCTGGAGATGTTTTGAAGAGGAACACAGGCTTTGGGAATAATCTAGCAAAACTCTTTGGATGCACAGCTGGGGTGAAGGGCTCTGGCTGCTTTTGAGACCACAGGGCTCCATAAGGGCTGTGGAACCCTAAGGAGCTCAGTGGCACAGATTCCCACAACCTCCAGAAATCCAAGAACTTTTTGGATCACCTTCTGAAAGGTGTTTGGTGAAAGGAAAACCTGAGAGAGAGAGGGAGCCCCAGGAGCCAGCAGCACCAGGCTTTGCCATCTCAGTCCCACTGCCCACTGGTGTCTGCCCAGAACCAGGAGGGCCCCACCAGCTGGGTTCTGAGAACCACCAGTTGCTCAGCTGGGCTCTCCAGGATCCTACAGGATTGGGGGCATGGGAATGTTCTCACCTTGTCCAAACCTTTGGGGTGTCTGCGATCCCACGTGGATGCTGGTACTGGAGAGACAGAACAGGGTTTATGGACCAGGGGCTGGAAACACTCTGAGTTGTGGGACAGATGGAGGAAGGGACTGCAGGGGCTGTTGGCAGGACTTGGTTGTGTCCATTTGAGCTCCAGACCTGTGATTTGTTGACAGGGAGGGGAGATGTTCCCAAGCCTGTGCTGATCCAGCATCCTGCACAAAACAAAAAGGTTTGAAATGGGATAAAATCAGTCCTGGAAGCACAAGGAAGAAATTATTCACTTTCTGCTGGTGACCAGGTGGAGAGCAGCAGGTGAGGCACAAGGTGGGGACTTGCCAGAGCTCACAGCACCTGTGTGCCAGCCTTGGCCTGGGGGAAGGATGCAGCAGCCTCTGCCCTCTCAGCCCTCCCTTCTCTGTATTCCTCTCCCTCTCTCCTTTCTTGGCACAGAACTTGGATAGATTGAGTGCAAGAGCAGTTAAGTGAAATTTCTGACACCCCTTTGTTGTTCCTGCTCTGGTGGGGGCTCAGCCTCCAGCCCCTCTTGCACCCCAGTGCAAGCAGTGGTTGGGATGGTTTGTTCATCCCCAGCCTCGCCCACTGAAGCCCCCAGTTAGCATCTTGCCCCAGGACACCTGGGCCTGGCATTAGCAAGCCTTTGTCAGGGTTAGTGACCCAAATTTGGTGTCAAATTAAAGGTGTGTCGCTAATTAGGAGCTCCGGATTCCCTTCAGGGTTGGCTGCACTGAGTGAAATTGAAGTTCCCGACATCCCCGTTCCCATTCCCCCTTCCTAATTAGCCTTCCCCAACTCTTAAAGGCTGACATTTAAAAGGAATCCAGCTGATATTACTACTTTTGTCGTCGATTTTCAGTGCTGATAATGGGACCACGGAGGGGACAAACCCCTGCCTTAGTGGCAGCCCTGGAGGAGGTGACAGATCCCAGCTGCCACCGAGCAGGGCAGGCACTGCTGCCACCCAGCCTGGGTGCACCTGCCTCAAAAGGGGCCTTGAAGGCCCCTTGGATTAATGCATTAAGGAGATTTTTATTTCCTGACTCCCTGCCGAAGGTCCCTTTCATCAGAGATTTCTCCCCTCAAGACACAAAGTCAGTAAATTCTGGGCTCAGTCTGCAAATCTCCAGTTGACGTTTGTGACTTAACTCACTCTGTTGAGTAAAACCCCGAGCACAAAGCCATGAGTTGCAGCAGCTCTGGTGTGACCAGGCTGCCAGGCTCTTAAACCCCCAATTTCCTGCCTTTTGATGGCTTTGAATCACGATGGGCCTAATAATAATGATAGTTGGTACTTATATGGCACTTTATCTTAAAAGCACTGTGCAAACATTAATTAATTATAGACACAGACAGTGTCTGCAAACGTGGAGCTGCAGATGCAGTCGGGTTTGGAGCCACGCACAGCTCGGAGCCAGGAGCTTCCCAGCAGGAGAGAGAGCTTGGATCACATCAGCTGTGGCCTCTCTGTGGGTAAAGCCCCTCATTTCTGGCAGTATCTGCCCCAAAAGGTGACTAAAAACAACCTGTGCCCCTGCAAACAGGGTCACAGGGAGGATTTTACTGCTGCCTGCTCCTGGCTGGAGAGGTGGCAAAAGTTGGCGTTGGCTCCTGGTTTGAAGCAAATTCTCCAACGAGGAACTTGGTCCTACCTGGACTTTCAGCCTCCTTATGGCTGCAGGTGTTGCTTTTTTGGGGGATTCTGTGGTCCCTAAAATTTACAGGTGATGCAGAGATGAACTTTGCCCATCTCCTACTTCTCCAAATTAAAACAAGCACCTCAACACTGCAGGGAAGCTGGGAATGCTCTGTGGGAAGGCAGGAAGGAAGGAAGGCAGGAAGGCAGGAAGGCAGGAAGGCAGGAAGGCAGGAAGGCAGGAAGGAAGGAAGGAAGGAAGGAAGGAAGGAAGGAAGGAAGGAAGGAAGGAAGGAAGGAAGGAAGGCTCTGTCTTCACAACCTTTCTCCTTCTCTGACCACATGCTGGACATGCAAACGATCCCAGTTTCCTTGGAAACAGGCTCTTCCCGCCTGTGCTGCAGCGAGTTGGGCAAGTTTGCAGTCATCAAACCCCCACGGTGAGGAGAATAAGCTCCAGAGAAGCTGCTCTGGGGCCGGCAGCCTGATTGCTGCTGCTTCCCTTATTTGCATCCCTTTAAGAAAAGGCAAAAGAACAGGAAAATCTCCCTCCTGCTCCTGGCAGAGGAGATCCCTCCTGCTTCCTTGCAAGCCCAGTCGCTGTCTGAGGGCAGAGGAAATTACTGCAATCACTGACACAGGGCTGAGCACCCCAAAACTTCCCATCTCCCCCTCAAAACTTGGGTTGCAGACACTGCTCCTCTGGACAGTGACAAACTGGGGGCAGTGCAGGGATGTGTCCCCTCACTTAGTTCCTCTTTTTTCACTTTCCAGTAAACTCAGCATCAAGTCAGGCTTGAGACAAGAGGCCCAGAGGCTTCCTGGAAGATTCCCTCAATGGCAGAATTGCTTTTGCCTTTGCCAGCTTTACCCCCTGCCACTGCACCGACCTGCCAAGGACACAGCCAGGGCACCCCGGGGTGGTGCTGGGGACATGCTCCTTGTGCCAGAGCAGTGCAGAGCCTGTCCCTGGCTGCTGGGCACCAGGAAGGGACCCCAGGAAGCAGAAGGGGGAAGACCAGGGACATTCCAGAGCACACAGCGAGGCTGGAGGGGCAGCAAAGCCCAAAGCCCAGCCCAGCGGGTGTGTGGGTGTTTGACCCAGCAAATATAAATGCTCCAGGCCTGCAGTTTAGAGAAACCTCATAAATATTTTAGCTTGGGGAGGATGAAAGGAAGACAAACAAATATAGGTTTGGGCCTTTGGGGCATTGCTGTGATCATCTCTTCAGAGAAGCAGAGGTGGTGCTGGTACTTGGTGCTGCGGCGTGACGGGGAAGCTGCTGACACATTGTCTGACAAGCCCTGCCACCAAAATATTGATTTTGGAGTGAGGCAAAAACAAGGAAAAAAGGTCCAAACTTTTCTAATGAGGCGGTTTTGCTCCTATTATTCCAGCAGGATTTGCCAAACTAGCCCAGTGATCAAAGCCTGGAGTTTGATCCGAGATGGGTGGGCAAACGCCGTGAACATTTGTGCTGTTCTCGTACGCTTGTTTTGACTGTCTCTGCCTCTAAAGTCTTGTTTGAATTTGAGAGTGGAATTTAATTTGATTATTTTTACAGCTAGAAAGCAATGAAGGATGAATAAATACTCTTTGCTGAACATTTCATTTGAAAAATACACTAAAAACCACTGAATTAACGATTCAGTGATTGAGGCTGCGAATTCTGGTTCATCATCATTTTAAAAGTAATCCTGGTAGAATTTTGCAAGCTGAGGAATATCATAAAGTGTTCCAGTTGTTTTGCTGCTGTAATTATGCAAGACAGACTGTGTGCAGATGCAGTGGTGCTGGTACAAATTGCTCTGGTGCCCACGGTGGAGCCAGGAAATGCAGATGTGGGAGGTGGCTTAGGTGGAGCTGCCACAGTTTTGCCCAGGGAGGGGGTTTAGGTGTCAGCCTGCACCTTCACACCAGGCATTAATTGCCTATTAATGACCTGGGTCTGTTTGGAACCTGCTCACTGTGTCTCTGTAAATATTTGTGGCAAAATTCAGCATCCACAAAGATCTCTTTATGCTTGGGAATTCAGCACTAAGGCTTGCTGTGGGTTTGCTGGAGGCACTGGCAGCCCTTCCAATGGTCACCTCCACTCTCTGGCTGCTCCTGGGCTTATTTTGAGGAGAATCCAGTCCTGTTTTTAGCAAATGTGGATGCAGTTGATGGAAGTGATGCTCAGCCGACTCTGTTGGTTTCAGTATAAAATCCCAGGTGAGATCAGCATTTTGCTTTAAAATCTCTGAGCTCAAACAGAGGGATGGATAAAGGGAAATGTTTGCACAATCTCTTTGCAAATCAAATCTTTAGCGTCGCGCGTCACTCTGGAGAGGTGGGGAGGAAAGATAATCCCAGATTTTGACTTTGAGCTTGCAAGGCAAAGCTGCCCTTCATTGTAAAATCAGCGGGAGCTTGTCTTCAACTCCCACAGGAGTTTCTGGGATGGAACCAGAGGCTCCAGGGTCCTGAGACTTCAAAACAAATTACACCGTGATCGCTGTCTCAGCCTGACTCCGGGAGGCGCTGCCCTGTGCCAGGTGCACGCGGAGCGCGAGTGTTTGGACGTGTTCCGCTAATCCCGGGATTTATAAACGCGCTTGGCAGCGCACACGGAGCTGATTCATCCCTGCAGCACAGCCCTGGAGCCGGGATGCAGCACAGGGAGGCTGCCAGCCAGGACCCCTCGCCTCTCCCAGCAAAGGCTCCCCAGTCTGGGGCGTTTCTGGGATCAGAAACATCAGGACCATCGAGGTCTGGGCTCATCACATTCCGTGCTCGCTCTTTCAGCGTGAAAAAGGGAAGCACATGCCGAGGAATGGACCCAGGAGCAATCCTGGGGTCCCAGCCTCATCTACTGCTCACTGATCTGAGGTGCCACGAGGGCAATATTTCATTTTCCTCTTTGCAACCTACTGATTCCTCAGCATCTTAAAATTCCCCAAATATCCCTAAATTTGAAATCCAGGCCCCTTCCTAATGCTTAGAAATGCTGCTGTCCCATGCCGGAGAGCGATTCCTCAGGCAGTGAATAAATTCTGGGGCTGTCTGAGTTTGGGCTGAGGTTTGGAGGTGTGGACGTGCTGCTGGGTGACTGTAGGATCTTAAATGCCTCCCCCAAGCTGGAGTTTGGTCAGCAGCCAGGAGCTGCACCTAGCAGGAGCTGGGAGCCAGCCCATGGTGCCGGAGCCGGCGGAACACGCTCATTATCTCTACCTTGCTCAGAAAGGATATTGTGATTTTAATAACTTCTTGGATCCATTTTTTCCCTGGTAGCTCTCGTTGCCTTGGATACAGGCTCTGGAGAGGCTCAGCCCTGCTAAAGATGGTAGATCATTTAAATGGAATAGAAGATGAGGTGTGGATTTGCAAAGTGCTTTTGCACTCCCGGAGCTGGCTGGGAACGCTCCGGCAAAGCCGAGCTTCCGCGGGATGAGCGGGTTTGTTCAACAGGGCTTTGTTCCTGGGGATGGGACACCAAAGCTGCTTTTGCACATGGTGTGTGTGGTGTCTGATGTGTCCATGTGACAGCACCAGGCTGGGAAAAGCAGAGCCCCAAGGTTTTGGTGACGGTGTTGAATCAATTCCAAGGGCGCCGTGAGCAGGAGCAGAGCTGGATCTTGGCAAATCCAATCCAAAGACTTCAACTCTGCTGCCATCCTCTTCCTCCTTCACCACCAGCTCCGCCCTCACTCTGACTTCCCAAGGTCGGGGTGGTTTAAGGCCATGAGCTCTTCCAGCTGATATGTGTCCATGGCACTCCAGCTCTTCCAGTTGTTCTCGTTCAAAGCTTGATTCCCATCCCCAGCATTCCCTTATTCCATTTCTCCCAGCTTACACACACGGCTTACCTACAGAGAAGCCATGCAAACAGAGAAATTCTCATTTCATGAGAGGTTGCCCACCCCTAAAGGTCACCAAAGCTATTAAAGAAAGCCCCTCGTGCCCAGGGCTTTGGACACCTCATTTGACTTGCTTTGGTCGAATTTCACGCTGCTGCAATTTTTGATTTATGCCCATTGAAAGTCTTTTGCTGTGCTGGAGGAAGCCCACTTGTGGTGCCTGTTGTAATCAAGCAGCTCTGGCTTTTTGGAGCTGACTTTTCCTCTCTTAACGACTCTGGGGTGTCTGGGCCCATCTTGATAGAAACAAACTAAACAAATTGCTTTTTCTTCCTGGTCCTCATCATAAACACGCTTGGATCTATGATAGCTGTCTGGAAAATTGTTAATATCATTTCATCACTGCCAGAATAAATCATCCTGACTGGAGACTCTGCCCTGAACCCAGATTTGCTGCTGAGGGTGAGATGTTTGTGACACTGGGCTCAGAAATTGGTGTTTAATTGCTTTGGAGGAGCTGCTGGAGGTCACAGCCCTGCTGTGCTGGGTGACAGGGTTTGGCAGAGCTGGTGGAGGAGCAGGAGGAGCTGAGGGACAGCTTCTCTCCATGAGGGTGTCAGAGCACTTGAAAGGCTGCCCAGGGAGCATGAGGAGTCTCCTCTCTGGAGACATTCAATGTTTGTTGTTCACCTTGGTTTGTGCCAGCCCTTCCTTCCACCCACTGCCATCCACAGCCCATGAGAAGGACCCCATGATGCCTGAAAGTCTCCAGAATTTCACCCTTCATGCTGCTTCAGGGGCCTGGGAGAGGAAGGAGGAATCACTGAGGAAGCGGCAGCAGAATGAAGAAGAGGGGAAAAAAAAACAAAAAACAAAACACTTCTTCTTTGCTTGAAAAGAAATCTCAGCCTTCCTGGAGTGAAGAAAAGAAGAGGAGGGAGGGAGGTACACCACACAAAGAGAAGAAAATGGGCTGAGAAACCACAAGACATTTTAAAGCTCACCCAGGAAACCCCACTTTGATATCCCCTCTCATTGGAAGCGTTTGAGGGCAGAATAATGCTGCCATGATTGATCACACAAAGGGATGAGAAAGGGAGTGGATCCGAGAGCTCCTTTCTGCTTCTTAGGACCAAAAAAAAAAAAANAAAAAAAAAAAAAAAAAAAAAAAAAAAAAAAAGCTTTTTATTCAATTTCAATGTAGGAGCAAAGAGCCCTTAATCAAGTGTCTGTTTGCAGGGCTGTGTTTGTCGGGAGCAGCACGTGGGCCCTTCCAGGAGCAGGAATGGGAGTGGGGCAGGACAGGAGCCACCTCCCCAGCCTGTAGGGATCTCTCTGCTCTGGCTTTTCTGCTGCTTTCAGCCCTTGGCTCAGGTTGGTTCATGGCCAAGGAGAAACTGAGTCACATCCAGGGAGTTTCCCCACACCGGATGCGTGTGGGCACAAGGTAACTCATCTGCAGAGAATCCCTGACTGGTTTGGGTTGGAAGGGACCTTACAGCTCCTCCTGCCCTGGCTGGGACACCTCCCACTGTCCCAGGTTGCTCCAAGCCCTGTCCAGCCTGGCCTTGGACACTCCAAGGGATCCAGGGGCAGCCCCAGCTTCTCTGGGCAGCCTGTGCCAGGCCTCCCCACCCTCCTAAGGAAGAATTTCTTCCCAATATCCCACCCAAATCTCCACTTTTTCAGTTTGAAGCCACTCCCCCTTGTCCTGGCACTCCACCCCTTGTAAATAGTCACACTCCATCTTTCTTGTAGCTCCTTTAGGAGCCACAATCAGGTCCCCCTGAGCATTCTCTTCTCCAGGCTGAACTATCCCAATCTTCCCCCCAATGCATTGCCTGGGACTTAATTCCATCCCCTGTTTGTCCAACAGTTCAGCTCCATAGACTTCATTTTCTGCTTGTTTAAGTTAATTTTCTAATTAGTGCAGAGCAGAGGCGTTTTGGCCGGGAGGTCGTTTGGAGCTGGTGTGACCAGGGCAGCCATGGGTCGTGTCTGATCCCGGGGGATGAGTGGATGCAGCAGTGCCCACATCCAGCTGCTTGGAAGGGGAATGCTGACTTTCCATTAAAGCAAACTGGTGCTGCTCCTTCCCTAAATACAGACTGGATATCACCCAGGAGAAGAAAAATCTCAGCAAACTATTTTTCCTTAAATTTCATCCCTAAATGTTCATCCAAATATCCAGCGGAGCAGTTACTGCTGAACAAATGAACTATGGAGCTGCATCACAATCAACTTTTTTAGCAGGGAAATGTTTATTATGTAGTGTGGTTTTATTTCTTTTTACTGATGGGAAAAAGAAAGTGTTCAAAATGAACATTTTTTAAACTGATGAAAAAATCAATGTTAGGAAAATAAATGCTTCATTTTTCATTGGGTATGTCTCCATTTTTTAACTTTCAGATTTCATTTTCAGCAATTTGACTTTCCTGCCTGTCATAAACCAGCTGGGTCAGACTCCCTGGCTGGTGTCAGTCTCTCCCTCTGCTCGGGGGCAGTGTAGCAGCTCCAGAGCAGGACTTTCCCAAACTGCAGCAAGAAGAGAATGAGAAAACCTCAGCCCACGACTCTTGGAGCCCCAGGTCTTCTCCCCATGAGCAAAGCAGCTTTTTGTATGGCCAGTCCCTGCTTTTCCATCTGGGAAATGTCTTTTCCCTATTTCCCTGTTTTGTGTCTCTCTGCCTGAAGCTTGGAAAGGGGAGATCCTCAAAGGCAATTTGGTGTTTAGGTATTCCAAATCTGGCTGAAAATGAGGAAAACTGAATTAAACCTGGCAGAGAAGAGGGTGAGTGACTCCAGAGGCAGTGTTTGCCCCCTGTCCTGAGGTTTGTGGTGCCCCTGCTCTGCGATTTTGGGGGAGCAGTGCTGCTGGGAGGGGAGGGGCATCCCCGAGGGCACAGCCTTGCAGTGATAGCCAGGACATTGTCTCTGCCTGGACACAGCAGCTGACCTTGCCCATAGAAAGGGGTTGGAATGACTTTAAGATCCCTTCCAACCCAAACTGGGATTCCTGATCAGCACCAGCCTCTCTGTGCTCACCCCCAGCCCTGAGTCTTGGCATCCTCTCTGCTCCCACTGGAGGGACAAAAATCCCCTGTCACCTCCACAAACCTTGCTGGGACCCACCCAGGACGTTTGGGGCTTGTCTGGTCAGCCACTGATTTTCTTGTAGGTCTCATGAGCCTGCAGAGCAAATCTCCTCCCAGTGCCAAGCAGATCCTGCCTCTCCCCAGTCCCCTCCCCACTGGGATGATCTGGTGTCTGAGCACACGCTGTCATCTCTGCCCAAGGGATGCATCAACCCCACTGTGGCAGCTGAGCTTGTGCCCAGAGCTCCCAGCTCCTGTGACCAACCTTTGTCCCCTGCAGATGGGATGAGGTGCAGAGAAACCCCCACCACCCTCAGCATCACCTGGGCTCGATTTGTCTCAGCAAGAGAATGTTATTTTTCCTTTTCTCCTAAGCAAAATGAGTATTTGGATGGGATTAAATCTAACCCCCTTCAAATGGTGAATTCTGACTGGAATGCAAACAGTCCCTGCGGGCCCTGTGGTTGCAGGCAGCAGTGTGAGGATGGTGGTTGTGTTATGCCTCGAAAATATTTCCAATTGCAAAACAAAAGTGGGAAGAGAGGCCTTAAATGATGTGAAAATAAGACTGTTTGAATTAATGTGTCAGCCCTGATGGATGCTGGTGCTACCCAGGGTTTTGAAGGGGCTCTGACGGGTAAGATATTACCAGGTGAGATTTACCTACAGCCCATGACTTTTAGTCAGCAAAATCCGAGATGAAAACCCATCCTTCACTCCACACTGACTTCCCAAGAATATTGAATCAAGATAAAGACCTAAAGGGCCACATACACAAAGCTATTTTGGCATCTAAGTCTCATTCATTTTGATGCAAGTTTTGACATTTTCAGATATTATCTTTAATTTAGTCAAGTAAAGGAGGGTCAGTCCTTATTCTCAGCTCACTCAGTGCAGGAGTACAGGTCATTCCCAGTGTCTGGAACCAAAGGAAGGGAGTGAAAGCAGGTTTCACTGGAGATCCAGGCTTCAATCCCCTCTCAGCTCTAGCCATTTTCACCATAAACTTTTGCAAGTCACTAATGACTGGATTCTCCTCTTATCCAGTGATGGAGCTTGGAAGGAAATTGGGGTTTTAACCCTGATGGTTTTACAGCAGTGGAATTCTTTTCCTCCTCTAAACTCTGTGAAAACACAGCTCAAAGCTCCAAGCCTTGGCAACAACAGAGCCAGAGGAGAGAAAGAAAGAGGAAAATGTGTGCCTGCATCGAGGAAAGAAAATCCTAAAAGAATAATGATAGAGGATGTTTTTTATTGAGGGGGAGAAAAAACCCACGAATTAAAAATGAGGCTGTGTTGTGTGCAGAGCCCTTCAGAGGCTCAGACTCCGACTGTTTGCTGTTTGAACACACAGCATTTAAGGCAGGACTTCCTCCCCAGCCAGATAAGTGAGGGGTTTTTTGGGAACTTGCAGTATCTACACTCGGCCAGCTCCAACAGCCAGAGCCCAGGGAGCTCCGGCGGCTGCAGCAGCCACAGCTCCTCCTCTGCCCATCCCCAGCTCCAGCTGCAAAAAAAAACTTGGATTCAAAGAAACCACGGGAAGGAGCACCCTGTGTCCAGCCTTGTTTGAGACCAAAATGAATTTCAAAGCAGCTCCCACTCGGCTGGCGTTGGCGGGGCGTGGGTGGAACATGGGCGGCCGTGAGGTCGCGATCCCCGCCTGGATCCTCATGTTTCATCCTGCCACCCATCCGGAGCACATCAGAGCATTTTCCATGGAAATCAATAGCAACAGAGGTTTCTTCATGGACTTTACAGCATCGAGGTTAAAAGTCAGCTGTGTACTTTTCGATTTTTTTCTTTAATTTTTCAGAATTTTTTATTTTTTTTAGGAGGGTTTTTGATCATTTATATTTAAGATCTGAGGATTTTGCTTTCTTCTTGGTTTGAGTTTGCTGCCAGGTAACTTTAAAGGCCTTCCTAAATAGGTGCTATTTTCTTGGCTGAGGAATCCAAAGCAGCACGTTGGAGCTGATGCTGGAGGTGGAGGGGCAGCCCCATGTCCAGCCTGCCCTGGGCAGTGGAGTCTGTCTGGGTGGAGTCTGTCTGTCCCTCTCAGCAGATCCAACCCTGGGTTTTCCAGCCCCACCCAATATTTCAAGAAGCAACATCTGCACATGGGACCCACAAGGATCATCAAAGTCCAACTCCTGAGTTCTGGAGTGGTTAAATTGTGAGTTTCACCTTGTAAAGCACCCAGAACAATGCTGGGATTGGGGTTGGGATTAGCCCAGCTGGATTTGGGACCCTGGCAGCATGAGCAGCAGGGCTGAGGGCTGGGGTGGGCAGGGTAGTGCTGTCTCCCCTAATTCCTTCCACCCATCCATCCATCATCCATCCATCCCTCCATCCATCCATCCATCCCTCCATCCATCCACCCATCCGTCCATCCCTGCTTCCATCCTTTCTTCCATCCATCCATCCATCCCTCCATCCATCCACCCATCCGTCCATCCCTGCTTCCATCCTTTCTTCCATCCATCCATCCATCCCTCCATCCATCCACCCATCCGTCCATCCCTGCTTCCATCCTTTCTTCCATCCATCCATCCATCCATGGATCCATCCTCCATCCATCCATCCATCCATCCATGCATCCATCCATCATCCTCCATCCATCCCCCATCTATCTTTCCATTCATCCATCCATCTATCCATCCATCCATGGATCCATCCATGGATCCATCCTCCATCCATCCTCCCTCCATCCATCATCCATCCATCCCTCCATCCATCCATCCATCCATCCATGCATCCATCCATCATCCTCCATCCATCCCCCATCTATCTTTCCATTCATCCATCCATCTATCCATCCATCCATGGATCCATCCATGGATCCATCCTCCATCCATCCTCCCTCCATCCATCATCCATCCATCCCTCCATCCATCCATCCATCCATCCATGCATCCATCCATCATCCTCCATCCATCCCCCATCTATCTTTCCATCCATCATCCATCCATCCATCCATCCATCCATC
>WEZZ01028200.1:109235-154302 GCA_013400585.1 Chloropsis cyanopogon | reverse complement strand
AAAACATCTATAAAATAGATAAAATCATTCTAAGAGGAGGCTGAGGAGTTGATCCTCATTAATTTCATGTTCAATGAGGGAAGGCAGTGGCCATTCACCCATTTCCTCCCCACACAGGGTAAGTGGGGTCAAGNTATATCTATTTATATATTTATATTTCTAGTTTACATTTTATTTTATATTATGTAGAAATATATAATATATAAAGATACTATGTTTTATATATTATTTACATATACTTACATGTAAAAACATCTATAAAATAGATAAAATCATTCTAAGAGGAGGCTGAGGAGTTGATCCTCATTAATTTCATGTTCAATGAGGGAAGGCAGTGGCCATTCACCCATTTCCTCCCCACACAGGGTAAGTGGGGTCAAGAAATGCAGAATTATTTTTTTTTAAGTCTTCCTTTCTCCTCCCAGCCCAGCTGGCACATGGAGACCAACTCCACATCTTATTTTTCCAGCTCCAGTGCTTCCCAGACATCTTTAATGTTTCTCTGCCTTTCCTTGAGGATGCCAGAGCTCTCTCACCATTCCCAATTAAAGAAAAAAAAATAAAATAAAAGCCAGGGAAGTAACTTTGCTAATGACTTTGACTGGAATCATTAAGGACATCTCAGCACCATGGCTGCTCTTTTCCGCTTTCAGGAGAGATATTGATTGCTGGTTTAATTTAAATCTTGGACAAAATCCTTCATTTTTCTCTGGGCTTACCACAGGAACTGATCCCTGGTCCCCAGTGGAGGAGCAGGAGAGGGGAAAGAGGGGGTGGGCGATTCCCCCGGCCCTGAGCAGGGGGGGGCAGCTCAGGGGTGTCAAGGACCTACTTTGGGAGCACTGAAAATCCAGGAATTGAGGAGAAACTGCTTGAAAATGCATCCAGGAGGAGGCCAGGGTGGCATTTTCAGAGGGGAGGTCTCGTGCTCTGGGTTCTCTCCACTCTCATTATATATTTTCCAATTGCTCTTATAGATGCCTCAAAGGTTAATGTATGTTTGTGATGAGTGCACTTGGGATAAATGTTAATTAGCCGGGGTGCAATTCAAGGGATTCTTCCCTCAGAAATAAATGCTTTTTCTGTATTTTTAGCCACTCTTTTATCAGTACTTATCCAGGAGATGAGAGTGAAGGCTGGGGGCTGCAGCTCAACCCTGGAGCAGCAGAGTTTGGGTGGTTGCACCTCCCAGAACCACCCTGGCACTGGGAAAAGTTCTGGCTGATGGTGGGGTTGGACCTGGGGGCACCTCCCCTGCCCTGGGCCTGGGGCAGGGCTGTTCTCACACTCTGTTGGTGCAGGAAAATCATAGTTTGACATAAGAAGAATTAATATTAATACTTTCAGTACTTCAATCCTCCCTGGAGTGAGAGAAAGGAACAAAATACAAGCATATAAAAAAACAACATGAATCAAACATGATTCATTCAGAGCAAAATAAAGTTCTAAATAGTTTGTTTTAATTCCTTTTTTTTTCTTTTTCCTATTAATTAGTATTAATAAAATTGTCTTTATATCCTTTTAAAATGTTAAACCTACTTTACCTTCCTCCTAATCCTATCTCATAACAAAAAGTACCTTAATAAGTAGCCAACACCAAAACCCATCACACTTATTAATACTTTAATTATGTATTAATTATTAATATCTTAATTATTATTAATTATTAATATATTAATAATATTAACCAAAAAAGTGTTTAAATTAAAAAAAAAACTCAAATTAACAAACCAAAACCACTACAAGGAGAGATGGACCTGTGCCCCCAAAAACCTGGGCTCCTTCCACCCCTAAGCCACATCCCAAAATCCCTCTGGTTCCACGTCCCTGTGACCTTCCAGTGCATCCAAAACGTTCGTGGGTGGGGAAACTCCAGCCACAAAGTCAGATTTCCATGGAAGTGGCTGCTCTGCCATGTGGGGACAAGGTGGGATTTCACTCAGTGGGAAGGGAGAGATTTCCCAGCTCCCATTAGTTGCTGCTAATTGCTTTGAGAGCAGAGGTTTCATCTCAGGATCTCACACAGAAGTGTCGCCCTCCCAGCTGTTGGAACCCAGGACATTCCTCTGCCTGCCCTGGATGATTTGAGACCCTGGCAAGGGGCTCAGAGACCTTGGCACAGAATCAAAACCACCTGTGCCTTTGATTTTAGCCCATGGAAACAACTACCAACGCTGTGTGAAGATGTACAAGCCACAAGAGTTTGAGTAGAGTGGTAGTTAATTTGTCACAGGGTGAAAAAGCAGAATTTTGGGGTTTTGGAATGGGGGTTCAAGAGGCAAGATGGAGGGATTTGGGCATGCCCTGTCCTTTTTTCTCCTTCTTCTTGGCCTCCATCTTCTGCTGTGATGGTGGCACCTTGGATTGGTTTAGAGTAGGGACAGACTGTCTAACATAGGTGATGGGTATTGGAGAATTATTGTAAATAAAGTACACGTAGTTTTTAGTATAAAATGTTGACTCCACCCCAAGGATGGGCAGAGTGCTGCAACCCGACCTGCTGGACAGATCTCAGCTGGTCAGGGAAAGAATGTTCGAGATAAGGAAAAATAAACAACCTTGAGAAGCAGAACCACGAATCTCGACTTCTTCTTTGGTTGCGGGGCTGGGAGAAAAAAGACTTTTATTACTTCAGGGTCATTTCAACCAGAAAACCCCAACACCCAGCGAGTTTCCAGTGAAGTCCCCTTCCCCAAGTGCTACATCCCAAAATTCCAGAGCTCCAGAGCAGGGCTGCAGCTGCCAGGGAACTCCTGCAGCCCCAGGCTGGCACACACTTGCTGGGACAAGGGGATGTCTCAGAGCCTCCCCCCTGCCTCAACTGCTGGATCTGTGCACCACCAAGGTCAACTGGATTCATTACAGAGTAAAAATGAAGTTCTCTGATTGATTGAAGGCTGCTCTTTAACACTTTGAGTAAATGTGTTGGTTTCACTTGATGGAAAGCTTTAAAAGTCTATTATAAAATACCCTTTTTATACAAGAAGGGATTTTTTTTACATCATTTTTCTTTCCCTTAATTTTTGTGGGACATAATTATCCTTTTTCCCCCTCACCTCCTTTTCTTTTTAATCGATTTTTTTTCTTCTTTTCCCTCCCCAGTGCAAAGCAAGGAGCCTTATTTAAAGGGGCATGGGCACAAAATCCAGTGGTATGATGGATACCATGGGTGGAAGATGAGATAGATCCATCCATCCACTTCTGTGGCTCCCATCAGTCACTTAATTTAAGTTTTCAGGTTGAGGAAAGCTGAAGGACACAACATGGGAGGTTCAGTGCACCTTCTCCATGCTCATACAGGGAGGGGAGTGAGGTGGGGGTCCCTGGTGCCATTTCCTGGTGCCAGCTGCCATGTGGAACCCACCTGAACACCGAAGTCATCATTGCCACAATTAACTCCTCTGGTTTGCCTTGCAGAAAATCCCCAGGGCACTGAGAAGGAGCTTGCTGCCCATTTGTGCAGCACTGCTGAGGAGAGAAAATGGGGACAAAAGGGAGAATGATCCCATTTGAGGGGTGGCTGATGGCTCCCTGCTCGGGGGAGGCTGCAGCAGGCATTAATTCCTGACACACTCATGATCAGGGCTGCATGGAGCTAAATCCAGACTAAATAGGAGCTGCTGGGCTGGTGCAGACACAGGAGGAAGGCAACAGGAGCTGGAGAGGCTGCTCTCACCCTTTGGAACAAGTTTTACACTGTCCACATCCTGGAGAATCTTGCTGCTGATTCCTGGGACTCGCTGGGGAGTGCCTGGCCCAGGAGCAGCTCCTGTGGCTGGCTGGGGCTGGCTGTACCCAGCAGTGCCCTGTGCCCAGGGGAAGCTCAACACCACATCCCTGGTGCCCTCCTGCTCTGCAATATTTGGGTTGCAGTGACCTTTCAAACGAGAGTTTGGCAAAGAGAGGTGATGTGCCAAGGCTCAGCACTCAGCACAGCCCAGGGAACTCGACAGGACAACGTGCTTAATTCCCATATTAAGGAAAAAACCAATCCTGGTGTTTGTTGGTGCCCCGGGGATGGCCACCACAGAGCTCCCTGTCTGAGGAGGTGCCAGCTCTCGTGCAGTGTGAGTAATGCTCTTTGTCAGCTCCCATAAAGGCTGAAATCTATCACCAGCCCTTTCCTCCAAAGGTTTGGTTACCGAGAAAAGTAATTACAATTTGTCCTTAATTCCAGAAGTGTGCCTGGAAAACTGGCTGGGAGGAGGCTGGGGAGGAGGGGGCTGGTCCAGGGCAGAGTCACAGCCTCCTGCCACCTCCAGGACCCTCAGCAGCTGGAAATTGGGCAGGGGAGGTGACAACGGGCAGCTGGGCACCTCGAGCAGGTCCTGTGACATGGATGCTGCATCTCCTGGTCCTTTGGCAGCTCCTGACCATGCTGAGGAAGCGGGGGTCACCCCTGTGAGTGTCCCCACAAGTCCCTGCCCTGGCCAGCTGGGCCTCTGGGCTGATGGATGGCACAGAATTTGTTTTTCACCCCCAGTTGTTCAGTGGAAGGGGAAAAGCTCTCCTTCTGCCTCTGGATGTGATGCGATGAGACATGTGACGGGGAAGATGAATTGAGGGCTGCATCTGAAGTGCCAGATACATAATCCATCCTAAATAGGCTTCATTAGTGCTAACAATTAAAGTTACCATTGTGGATTGGATACGTTTTCTATTAACTTTGCCCTTGTCTGCAGCTCGGACTCACCTCGCTATAATGAGCTGTGTCACTTCTGATCTATTCCTCATAATAGCTCCTTTCTCCTCTAAATCTGGGCAAAATATGATTTATAGGCAGGGCTGTCATCTGTCCCCTTCTGCCATGAGGAAGGGGTGAATGTGGGCTGGAGCTCCCAGCTCTGTGTGGGGAGCAAAACCCATCCCGGGACTGGGATTTGGGGTGATGTCCATGGCTCAAGGGTCATCAGGACAGAGGGGAGCTGGGCCAGGAGCTTTCCTCATCCTGCTGGAACAAAAGGAGTGACACTACCTGAGGATTGAGCCCCAAACCCCGTGGCAAGGACCCACCTGTCATGGATGTTCCCCGTCCCCTCTAGGAGCTCCATCCCAACAGGCAGCAGATGTTCCAGCAGCCACATTCTCCCAGGACAGATGATTTTTTGGGATCTCTTTGCGTCTCTACATCAACTTTTTTTTGCCTCAGCTCTGAGGAGATGTGCCTGGCTTTGTTACTGGTGCAGAGTGCCCTGCCATGGAGCATGACTGGTGCAGCTCAAGGGACTGAGGCTGGAGTTGCTCTCCTGGCTTGGCCAGAGCTGTGGGCAGGAGGAGGGCTGGAAAGCTGCCCCTGTTCCCCTCCACATCCAAATCTTCTTTGTCTCAGTCAAGATCCAAACTTCTGCCAAATGGAGAGCAAGCCACAGCAGCAAAAGCCCTCCTGACAAATCTGTCCCCCTCCTCCGAGGCTGACTGTCACCTCATTATATCAGTGGTGATTAAGGGAGGAAACTGGCAGGTAACCCTCTGCAAGGTGTTTTGGTGATAAATGGAGAGTGCCTGGTGTAAAGCTGGAGCATATTAAACATGATTGTGGGTGGATACAGCAGAAGGCAGCAGTGACCTGACCCTTTTCTCCAGGGCACCACAGTTGGGAGGAACACACCCAGCCCGGGCATCTTTGGTTTTAAATAATTCTTATTTTTGTTTGATGTGAACCCTGTGTTTCACATGAGCAGAGCCAGGAGAAGTTCCCACTTAATATTTTTGTCACATTTCCCACCGCAGAGCCATCCCAAGTCCTGGCTCAGCAGCACAGGTGGGATGTGCAGGGTTGGCTCACCCTTCCCACTCCTCTGTCCCTGCAGGGCTTGGATCTCCAGCAGGGTTACTTGGAGAAAAAAACATCCAGGACAAGAAAAAAAAAAACCAAGGAGTTCTGACAAACAAGATCCATCAGCCCAAGTTAAACAGCCTGCAATGCTTTGGGACCTTTCCTGATAATTAAAAGCAACATGATGGCTCTGTGCTGGTGAGAATTTATTCTGTCACTTGGCCTCAAGGAAGCCTCTGTGCCAGGAAGTGTCACTGGTGGGTGTCAGGGCTGTCACTGAGAGCCCTGCTGTGGCTGGTGGTGGTTGTGGCCCCCCAGATCACAGATGGACAAGCAGGCAGGGCTGGATCTTGTCACCCTCTGGTGTGACCCTCTCCCTGTCACCCTGTCCCTGCCTGAGCAGTGACACTCCACACTGGGGCTGTGTTGGTCCCAAGAAAACCCTTCCCATCAGCAGGCAGCATCGCTGCCAGCAGGCAGTTGCCATGGCAATGAGGGTCTGGAGTGGCCCTGGCAGGCAATTATTATTGTTATTATTGTTATTATTTATTATTTTAATCTGGCCCTGCTTTCCTCTGTGGGAGCCAGAGCTCTGCAAGGCCTCTGCTCTGGAGTGTGGGAGCTGGGCAGGGGCCATGAGGGGAGATGGGCAGCAGAGAGGGGGGCAGGAGGAGTGGGAGTTCCACTGGGGAGGGAGGGAAGGTGTTGATGTCCACACCAGCACCATCCATCTTTTTGTTGGAGAGGGCTGGAAGGGACAGGAGCAGCGTGGCACCAAGTTTGGGGGTACCACGGGCAGAGCAGGAGCCTCCCCAGGTGCTGGCACTGCCTGGAGGTGACCCCAGCCCGGTGTGGGGTGTGGTGCCAGCACTGCCTGGTGTGGGGGGACACCAGAGCCCTTTGGAGGAAGGTGTGACCCCTCCACCCGGCCTCAGGCTGGGATTCTGTGCAGTGGGAGCCTCCCCCAGCTGGTGGAGCACATTTCTCAGCAGGCTGAGCAGTTTCTCCTCCTGTTCTTCTTGTGGCAGTGGAGCAGCCCCAGGCTCCCAGCGTGTCCAGGGGGGTCTGGGGGTGCTTCAGGGAGTGTTGCACCCCTTGGTGCTCCTTGGGGTGCACGAGGGGACTGAATCTGTCAGACAGAGTCATGTTACCCCCTGGTCAGCTGGGTGAGCTGAGAGAAGGGGCTGAAGTCACCTCAGCCCTGTGCAGGCCTGCTCGGAGCTCAGCTGGGCACAGCCCCCTATCCTCTGTTCCCTTCCCCTCCAGCCCCAGGGAGCTGAGTGTGTGACACCAGATTTGTCCCTTCTCTTCTCCTGAGAGGCCGTGGATGGGGTTGTAAATCCTCCCCAGCACCAGCATGTGGGGTCTGGGTGGGATCTGTGTGGGACAAGGGTGGGGTGAGGTTCCAGCATCGCCCACCCCTGCTTTCCTGCTGAAATTTAGATTTCTTATCTCATAATATTTAGTCTTTATATATAGCAAACACATATATTTATACCCACACCCATTACAGCTCCCCTTGGGGGGCTCAGGGCTCTTTTGAGGAGTCACTGCTGGACCCCAGGACAGGACAGGGCCCAGCTCATCCTGCACTGCACAGGTGCCTCGGGGACAGCCCAAGGTCACCAGGATGTCATAGCAGCCCTGGGAATTGAGATTTTATCTGGTGGAGATGCTCAGTGCTTTGCTCTCAAAGCCATCCTTCATCCCTCCTGAGGGAAGGGCCTGGCTGGCCCGGAGCGCGCCGAGCTTTTCACACACACGGTATCAATCTCAGGGAGGAAAGCACTTTTATATTGCACATCTGATGGAGGAATAAATTCCCACAGAAGTAGAAAGCAGAAGCTAATAGGCTTTTTCACAATGAAAGAATAGATCTGCTGACAAAGGCATTTCCAGGGCATCAAAATAAACTGTATTTTCTGTGAAGACCACGGATCCCCCAGAGCTCCCTCGCCTCTGCAGCTGCCCAGCTGAGAGTGGCCATTCCTGGGGTGCTCAGGGCTGGCTCCTGAGCCCCATCATGTGTCACCCTCACAGAGAAGTCCTTGCATGGGGTGTCTTGGGTCAGTGATGTCCCTCCTGGGTTCTGGTCCCTCTGCTCATCCCACAGCTTGCCTGGACACTGCTCTCCACTCCCAACCAGCATGAGGGCATTGACCCACCCTGCCAGAGCCCTGCTCCTGCTCCTCCCCATCATGGAATTCCTTGGCAGCTGTCAGGCACACTCCCAGTGCCTTTTTCATTTCTCTTTTTGAAAAAATTTTGCCTTAATTTGTCTTTCCTATCAATTGATTTCCCAGTTAAAACCAGTCTGTGCCTGCCCTTGCTTCCCACCCCCCAGGAAAAGCAACCCTCTCAAGGAAATGGCTTAGGAGACCAAAATTTACTGAAATCTTACATGCTCCAATCCCCAAAGGGGCAGGGAGGGGGGAAGAGGAAATGATTTGTTCAATTAATTATAAATGTTTTCATTTAAATGGCTAATGTAGAAGATAGTCAGATATAAACCAGCAAACTACTGAAGTGGTTTATGGGTCCTTAAAGAGCAGTAAATGCTTGTTCTGATTCTGCTAAGATCACTCAAACGACTTTTCCTGCCGAATTCAGGGTAGGGTGCAGTGGGAGGCAGAGAGGGGGAGATTTCCTCTTGTATTTCACATCCCCCCAGGCAAGTTGTGATAAACGTTTTGCAATTCCTTTCTTCGGAGCCCGGAACTTGCCTTTGAAAAACACAATGGTTGCCCCGTGCTGGAACGAAAAAAACAAAGAAGAAGAAGAAGAAATCTTCTGGGTCAAGGTCACCTCTTGCTGTAGGATCACTCCTACCCCTACCAACCACATCCCTGTCATCCTCCTTGATATCCCAGCCAGCCCCAGCGCTCGGGATGGCGCGAGGGATATCTCAGGTACATCTGTCTTTGTTCTCTGCCTGTGTTCCCCGTCTGCTGCACAGCACCAAAGCCCTCCTTACACAGCATTAATGAGCTGATTTACACAGGGAGAGCTCCAACCCGCCCTTCTTCTTGTCAAAAACACAGAAATGCAGAGTTAGGAGGCTTGTTGTAGAGAGAAATGTTGCCTGCAAGGGAGAGATCGTGAATGGAAGTTTCCTGAGCGGCTGAGGGAGAGGGAGCCCATGGCTCTGTGTGTGCCTAGAGTAGAACAACCCAGAGAATCATGGAATATCCCCCTGGAAGAGACCCACAAGGGTCATCCAGTGCAGCTCCTGGCCCTGCACAGACCCCCCAGCAATCCCACCCTGTTCTCAAAAGCTTTGTCCAAACACTCCTGGAGCTCTGGCAGCCTCAGGGCTGTGACCACCGTGCTGGGATAACTCTGCCAAGCCGGGGCCTTGCTGCCACCAGGATTCTCCTGCTGATTTCAGCCCTCACCCCTTCCTCTTGCAGCTTCTTGCAGTTCAAACCCACCATTGCCATCGCATTCCCTCATCTCTGTTTTCCCTGTGTCCCTGGCCCTGCCTGCTCGGTGACTCCAGCAGCGCTGCCACTGCTCCTTTTCCCCCACCATTCCTATTTGGTGGCTGAAAAGGAGCAGACAGCCTGGGAGAGGCTAAATTGGACATCAAATAAATGCATTTTCTCGGTTCTTTTTTCCTCTTCTTTCTCCAGACCATCCTGCCCTGAAAACTATTTTCCTGGAGTTCTCATTCTTGACCCCTAGAGCTCCAGAGATGTTACCTAACCTAAATAGCTTTGCTTTTCATGCTCCAGCAAAATCTCTCTCGCTTCCAGCACAACCCATCTCCTCCCAGGCCACAAAGAAACAGTTACAGCAGCAAAAGGCTTCCACACTCATAATTACAAGTCCTTGCAATGCACCAGTGGGCTGAGAGAGAGTCTGTGTGAAGAAATTTGGATTTGGGGATTATAGAGGGGAGTTTTTTGTTTTTATTAATTTTTCTCAGCCTTTTCCCATGAGGAAAAATCCCCAGAGGTGGTTTCAAAGCAGATTTCTCATTGGCAGGGGGGTGTTTTAGTGGAGTCAAAGCCCAGCAGGCTCCATCAGCTGGACCCCACGGCGTGGCCAGAAGGGGTTGAGGGCTCCAGCTCCCAGCACCACGCATGGGAAGATTTTGGGAAGCCCAAACCTCATCCCTGGCCTGAGAGGAGCTGAGCAGCTGCCAGGAGAGAGCAGAGCCTGTGCAAGTGACTGAGGACCTGAGGGACTGCTGGGGTTCCGAGGTTGAGATGACCCTGAGGTAATAAAAGTCTTTTTTCTCCCAGCCCCGCAGCCAAAGAAGAAGTCGAGATTCGTGGTTCTGCTTCTCAAGGTTGTTTACTTTTCCTTATCTCGAACATTCTTTCCCTGATCAGCTGAGATCTGTCCTGCAGGTTGGGTTGCAGCACTCTGCCCATCCTTGGGGTGGTGTCAACATTTTATACTAAAACTACGTGTGCTTTATTTACAATAATGTTCCAATACCTATCACCTATGTCTGTCACTACTCTAAACCAATCAAAGGTGCCACCATCACAGCAGAAGATGGAGGCCAAGAAGAAGGAGAAGAAAGGACAGGGAACACCCAAATCCGTCCATCTTGCCTCTTGAACCCCCATTCTAAAACCCCAAAAATCTACTTTTTCACCCTGTGACAAATTAACTACCACTCTACTCAAACTCTTGTGGCTTGTAAATCTTCACACAGCGTTGGTAGTTGTTTCCATGGGCTAAAATCAAAGGCACGGGTGGTTTTGATTCTGTGCCAAGGTCTCTGAGCCCCTTGCCAGGGTCTCAAATTATCCAGGGCAGGCAGAGGAATGTCCTGGGTTCCAACAGGGGACAGGCATGTGGCAGCCATCTGGAGGGGTGGGCAGCAGTGTGGAGCCCAGGAGTGAACACCACAGTGCTGGCAATGCCAGGAGCCAGCACTCCATTCTCCTCCAGGGCAGGCAGGAGCAGCAGAGAATGGGGCTGAGCTCTAACCTGCCTCGTTAGAAAGCAGAAAGTCTCCCACAAATGGATTTCCAATTTCCCATCCACCTGCTTAGCCGAGACAGATTTCTTGCATTTATAATTACTTTTTGGGTAGTTACAGGAGATGGTATCCAGGCAACTTGATGCCTCTTAAATCCTCTTGTAAATCTGTTTTTTTCAGTTGATTTCTAGGTGTTGGGGAAACATCCACCAATCCCTTCAGGCAGACACAACTTTCTCCAGAGCTGTTTCTCTTCCCCAAAGTTGGCTGGGTAGGCACGATGCCGTGTCAGATTTTGGGGGGTTCAGTTCCATGATGCAGCAGCTCCCACAGGCTCTGTGTGACAGCTCTTGGTCTCATTTCCAATAAAATAGTGGCCAAAAAAAAAGGCTGCAATGCATCTTGTCTTCCCAACAGCATCCCCAGGCAGTGATGTCTTCCTGTGGCTCAGGTCTGTCCCCGCTCCGTGGACAGGGGACATGCTCCGTTCAGGGACATGCTCAGGACCTCTTCATTTTGGGGGTGTTTGTGCCCATCTGGGTCAGGGCAGGTTGGAGATGCTTTAATTAAAGCACAGCCACAGTTAATCACCCTGGACTGTCCCTCAGGGGCCGGGGCAGGAGCGGGGCTGGCTGTCACACCAGGCACATCCCCCAGCAGTGCAGGACTGCTCTGACTTTGCCCTCCTCCCACTCATCTACACTTCCATGGCCAACTGAAGGAGGAGGGAAGCAGGGATGGCACACGCTGCTGCTCCAGGCCCCAAGAGGTTCCTCATTACCATGCAGAGAGCACGGGGAAGTCAAATCACCCTGCAAAGGTCACGCGTCAACACGCGCTCCGAGGCTCTGACCTCTGGTGGGGGAAGTGTAATTTAATTAACTTCTGCTTTGCTGTTCACCTGCTGGACTCATCTGCATGTGGGTCACATCCTGGGGGCTGCTGGTCCCTCTGTCCTGGCTCCAGCCCTGGCAGCACTGTCCCTCTGTCCTTCTGCCCCCCGGGCTGGGTGTCCTTCAGCACAGAGGCAGCGCTTGGGCTTGGAGCTGCCGCTCGTGGTCGTGGTGGCAACAATTAGACCATCAGTCAATAAACTAATACTCTCATTTACAGTCATTAGGGACTGCAGATCCAAGCATCTGCTTCTGCTAATGAGTTTAAAAGTTGGCTAAATATGGCAGACCTGCTCTCGCAGAGAAGGAAGCAACAGGAGCTCGATGCGGAATTGGGCTCTGGTGAACATGACATCAATTTTAATTAGCAGGCATCTACAACTTCCCAACCAAACCAAAATAAGTGGTGAAGGGAGGGCGCTGGAGGCTGTTCAGGGCTCGTTTTGGGGTCCCAGGTGGCTCTGCCACGGGGAGTGAGCCCCAAGGGTGCCCTCCAGGCACCAGCCCAGCTTGTGCTCAGCGCTGCCTGGGCTGCGAGCGCAGCACTGCTCTGCTGTCACACAGATCTTTTAATCTGGTGAGGAATCACTCATTTCCACCTCCAGGCCTAACACAGGCTGCCAGGGGGATGCTGAAGTTTGAAAAGCCCTATCATAGATCTGTTGTAGCTCAGAGAGAAGGGAAAAAGCTTTTCCTCTAAATGACTGTAAATGTTTTTCACTCGGCGATGCCGGCTCACAGGGGGCCGGCGATTTATGAGCTGGTGTTTGACCTCACTGATGGAGACCTCCATCACCTGTCACCTCCCAAGGCCACCATGGAATTGTTTGGGGGGGGAAGCAGCAGCCTCTTCACTCAACACCTCTCAGGTTGGATGGTGGGATTGCTCCGTGTCCTTCCTGTGGAGCGTTAAACCTGGGTATGTTCTCTGGGATCTGGCCAGGCAGGGGACAAAACACTCCCCAGAGCCCAACCCATCATCCTCTCCGAGCAGCACCACGATTTTCCCCATGGATCCATTCCTGCAGAACACCAGACATCATGTTTTTCAGGAATCTCGTGTTCCCCAGTGTGGGTTAAAAGCAGCAGCTAAAAGGAACCATTTGAAAAGTCCTTTTCCCTTTTCTTGTTCGCTGTTCAGTGAGGCAGATTGAGGCATTAGCAGCAGTCAGGGACGTTTTAAGGCATGGCCTGCTCAAGATAAAAGCAAGGGCCACACACAGGACTTGGCTTTCAGTGATGATTTTCTCTCCCTGCTGCCACGTTGTGCTGCCTCATGTTGCACCCACTCCCAGCCAGACCAGGTTATGGACAGCCCAGTGCTGAGAGCAGTTTTATTTCAGCTCCTCAGAGGAAGTTCTGATGAGTTTAAAGAGGAAAAAGCTCATCTGATTTTTCAGATGGGGGTTTTTTCAATACCTACAAGAATTTACAGTTCTAGAAATGTTCTTTATGAGTGAGGGTGACTGTGGCACACAGCAGGAGCCTTTCCATGGCAGTGCTGTGCTGGATGAGTGCAGCTGGTGGGATTTGTTTGAATTGCTTGGAAAGGCCAGATTTGGTGGCTTTCCAGGCAGGCACCCCCACAGAGCATCCTTGAAAGGGTGAATAACTGAGAACTGGCTTAGGGAGGCTGGAAAAGGGGAAAAGCTCTTCATCTGGAATAAGAGTTTGGCAGATACAGAGCATGGCAGAGTTTTGTGAGCAGGGGAGTGACCAAGAGGCTGCTCAGGCACTGCCTGGGGGGCCCCAGTGAGAAAGTGGACGTGCAGGAAGATGTGTCTGCTCCAGCTGGGGCTGGAATTTTGGGGGCTGTTGGTCAGCAGAGCCACTCCTGAGTGCTGCTGGGGGAGAGCCCCAGCCAGGGAATGCAGCAGGAGCTGGGAAGCAGCAGCCCAGGCCCTGCAGCTTGCTGGAGGAAGATGGAATGCTGCTTCTGTAGCCAACGCTCTTGATGCTCTTTTTAATACATATATTAAAAGGGTGCTAATAAGCAAATCCGTCAGTTATGCAAATGAGTGGCAATTGCATCTTGAAGAGCATCCCACAGTTTAATTACATCATAATTGCAATGTAACACTTTAATTACCATATGCATCACGAAATCGTGAGCACTGTTTCTAATCTCTTCACTAATATTTCAAATCAAACAGATTGCACAGGGCCCAGCGTCGTGCTGCCATCCTGCACAGGGAAACTGATGCCTTGGAGTGGCTACCTAAAACAGGGGCTAGCCAAGATAAAGAGAATAAAAGTGGGGATTTATTAAAGGCCTTCAGCAGATACACCTCGGGCAGGCAGAAGTCTCCCAGAGGCTACACCCAAGATGGACAATGGTCATGAGTTTTTCATACAGCTATAAGTTTGGTCCATTTATATATTAACCAGGAGTTAATACCAATTAATATTTTATATATCAGGGGTTAATACCAATTACAGTTTTAGGTAATGAAGCCATTTACTCCAAGTTTGCCCCCTCTAATTCACTGCTGTTTATATCTCTTGGGGCCTGAGATAATAAGGTGTCCTTGAGTTTCAGGCCTAAATAAAAGCTAAATCCTAAGGCATCAGAAGAATGGATTCATCCCATCCCCTGCAGGATGGAGGCTGGGAAGGGCTTCTCTGTGTCCCTGCCTGGCTGTGCTGGGAGCAGATGGCTGCATGAGCATTCTTGGCCAGCATCTCCAGCCATGTCCCTGACGTGCTGGAGCCGTGTGCCCGCGCTCCTGGGAGCCCAGAGAGGCTGAGGCCACTGCTCCAGGGTTTTTCCTGGTTTAACCCTGGACCCACTCAGCCTCCACCCCTCAGTTTGGGGTGATCACACCAGCCAGGTGAGGCGGCTGCTTGGATGAAGGGATGAAGATTTGCAAATGGCTGTTTTAGAAGAAGTGATTTGATGAAAAAGCTGCCTGTGATCCTCCCTTCCCCACCCAGCATAGAAAAATGAATTTCACATTCTCCCTCTCACCCTAGAGAGGGAAACAATAAAGCTTTCTAGGGCAGAGCTTTAGCTGGAGGCCTGGGAATTAGATTTAAACCAGTTGATTTCGTAAATCTTCCCAGTTTGCATTCTTTACTTTTCCTCCCATCCGGCTTCTTTCCTTCCCCCATAAAGCCACATCTAATAAGTGACTTAAGAAAAGTAACAGATTGGCCTAAAAAGGGACTAAAATCCACACCTGAGGACTAAGAAATAAATGTTTTTAAGCAGATATGGGTGTGATGGATCAGGTGAATCCCTCCTGTCCATGGCAGTGCCCAGCTCTGCAGGGAAGGGGCTGGGGCTCCCTGCTGGCCCCGTACCCAGCTCTCCTGGCACACAGAGCAGGGCCAGAGTCTCCTCCCAGCCCTTCCCAGCACTGCTGCTCTTGCTGCAGGTTGCACATTTGCTTTGCCATGAGCTGGCAGTGATTTAAAATCATCCTGTGCTAATCCATATAAATTCTTTTAATCACGGATTTAATCTTCTAAGCGTGCGGTAATTAAATTACACAGCAGCCAGAGGCACACCAAGGGAAGGTGTGAGTTTACAGGCCCGTGGGCAGGGCTTCAGGACAGCCCACGGCCAGGACAAGCAGGCATTTGATAACTCCACAGTTCCCTTGTCTTTGGCTTTTCCCTTTCTGTCTCTTTTTTCCCAAGGCATTTCGGTTGGAAAAGCATCGTGTCCAATCTGCCTGATCCTCACGTTCCCTGGGCACTTCCAGGGGTGGGCACTCCAAAGCTCCCTGAGCAGTTCCAATGCCTGACAGCCCTTTCCATGAAGGAATTCCTCCTGGTGCCCAGCCTGACCTTCCCCTGGCACAGCTTGAGGCCATTTCCTTTTGTCCTGTGTGAGAAGGAGGAACAGGAGAGGAGAAGATCCAGCCCCAGAAGGAGCTGGTGGCCAGGGCAGATCCTGGAGCAATTCAAGTGCTGGAAAATTCCTGGAGAGCGGGATGAGACCTGGAGGAAAGCACTCCCGAGCTCCCTGAGCAGAACACTTTGATGGGCTGGTGTTAATGGAGGGAAACACCGTGACACCAGAAGCACATTAACAAATTAAACTTTGGTGCTGGGAAGGGGAAAGTCTCGGTGAACTGCGAGGTAGGGAGATGACTGACTTCGGGAACGTGACAATTACTGTACTTAACTTTTTTTTTTACATTAAGAGCCAAATAGGAGCATATATTTAATTCATTAAACCAGTCTGAAGTGGCTCCCTCCATCCCAGAGCAGTTAATCGGTGCTCAGTGTCTCCTAATGAAAGGGTCCCTGTAAGGTCAGCCCGACACTCGTTAGCTAATCGGAGACTTATTTGTTTTGCAAATTGCTCTCCCATTTTGAACCACCGCGCAGCAATTTCCATGGCGGGGAAGCGGGAGAGAGTTCACGGGGCTGGGTTTGGAAGCCCTCAATCTGTCACTGGCAGGAGGATAAAATTAGCCTGGGAAAGAGAAGGAGCGGGATGCTGGGCTTGTTCCAGACAATCCAGCCCCGTCTTCCACGTCAGGACTGAGGGGTGGCTGGAGGTCTGTGTGGGCAGTGGCACCATCCCGGACATGCCAGGGGACTGGGGACATCGTGTGACACTGCAAACTCCTCACCACGCCTGGCTGGGCAGCGCTGTCCTGCCCTGCCCTGCCCTTTCCATCGTCCTCTCCATGGGAGACCTTCTGTGGTCCATGGGGTCCTGCTGCCCTGCCCATGTCCTCTGCCCAGACACCTGCATCCTTAAATTCCCAGAAACAGGGGGTGTGCGCTGAAAGGTGTTCCCAGGGCTGGCAGTGTCCCTGGTCAGTGTGGCAGAGGTGGCTCTGGGAGCAGGGCTGTTGTGGGCAGGGACACGGAGCACAGAGAGGGCATTTTTGGATAGAGGGTGAGCACTGGGGACACCCACAGAGCCTGAGGGGAACACAAAGTCGAATTCGCTGTTTAAACCCTTTTCCTTCTCTCCTGGAGGCAGCTGGAGGTCTGGCTGCTGTCCTGGAGCACAACAGATCCACCTCGATGGGAGTTCATGTTTATCTCCCAAGGAGGAAGCATCTCCCACCCTTTCCATGGGTGAAGACCCTCCTCCCTCCTGCATTCAGATTTGTTTTACAGACGTGCCCGTGGGAACAAGCTGGCTGACAAGATGTCCCTTTGCATCCCAGTCCAGTTCTGTTCCTGTGACACACAGGCCACAGCTCCTCCTCCTCTGCTCACCCTCCAGGGCTGGAGGGGGCAAGGAGTGGCCTGGGCTTTGCTTTTGGAAATCAGGGAGGAAGGCCTGCATTTTGTATTTTAGGTCCAAAAGCAGATAGATGTGTAAATTGGGGTTGTCAGCCTTTCCTCCCCAGCCCATCAGCCAGGAGCTGCTGCCTCCCCTGTCCCTCAGCGGGTGACTGAGGGCCCGGCAGCCCTGCTCCCAATTTCCCTCCTGGATGGAGAAATCAGGAGCCAGAGCAGAAGGCAGAGGCTCCCTGTGCTCAGGCTGGGGCTGCTGCCCCGGCTCTCCAGTGACTGACCTTTGGCCATGAACTTTTAGCAGGGATTTTCCCCTGGTTTCAGAGCAGGATGACTGGGAGCACTGGGAGCAGACCCCGGCTGTCCTGGCTGCTCTGCTCGATCCACTTGGCAGTTGCTTAAACTTACAGCAGTGCAGGGGGAGAAAGAACCTTTATTTTCCAATATCACAGGCAAAAAAAAAAAAAAAAACATACCACCTTTACTTTAATTTCCCCTTTAAAGTAATGGCATCTATAGTGAAAAGAAAGCGTTCCACTGAGGCGCAAATTTTTTTCCCAAATGTCATGGAAATGGAAGAATTTCAACGACTGTATTTGTGTGCAAAAGAGGAGAGAAAGTAGATTAATTTTCAAAGGTTACATTGATTGCAGTCAGGCATGGACCTGCAGCAAGGAGCCCAGTGCAAGGAGGTGTGGGAACGAGCTGCTTTACTCTCCATGGGGCTGTTCCACCTCAGCATCTCCCCAGGGCTCCTTAACTCAGCATCTCCCCAAAATTCCTTTACTCCGAGAGGACTAAGCATGTGTGCCCTGGAGCCTGGGAGAGAGCAGCCCTGGCTCCTGAAACACGAGGCTTCATCCATGAGCACCAGTGCTCATCCAGCGTGGGGTTGGTGGTGAGGAACAAACTGAAGAGTGAATTTTTACTGGACTTTGATTTCTCTGCAGGATCCCTGACATCTGGGAGGAGTTTCTGGTCCTTCAAGGTGATGAAGCTGATTTCCTGCAGCTCTGTCAACACAGAGAAGGTGCTCAGAACCCTCTGTTTCCAGACAGGCTGGAGGAGAGGTGTGAGCCTGACATGGTGGTGGAGCAGGTCAGGTGCAGTGGGGTCTCTCCAGCCCAGTCTGGGGTTGTTTGGGGGCTGCAGTCCTGGCTTGGCTCTGCTCCTGAGGGCAGGGGGAGACCTGCCCAGTGCTCCTCTTCCAGCATCTCCAGAAACCTTGCGTTTGGTTAATTCCTGGAGCAATTTGTGAGAAACAAAGAGTGGCAAAGACAGTCTGGATGTATCTGCAACACCCATCCGCTGCACGAGGGGAGTGTTCCTGTTACAGGCGTGAGCTGTGAGCATCCCCAGGGCTCTGTGGGGGCTCCTGCTCCTGTTCAGAGGCTCCTGGGCCCTGGGATAGCTCTGCTGATTTGGCTTCACTTATCAGAGCTGAGCCCAGTTACCTCCTTCAGGCACTGGCTGCACTTGTGTTACACCATCTGGCCTGGCCATCGGCCTCTGCCCTGGGGATGGATTGGGCAGGTGTTTCTCCTCACCACCAAGGCACCATGGCCGGTGCTGATGGCAACTTCCATGCTCTTCCATCCGGGGCAGCAGAACATAACCTGGAGGGGTCACTTGCCATCGTAACTCATGGGATCTTCTAAGAGTTGGGGGCAAAGTCACCTCAGCAGAAAACAAGAGCCTGAGTCTCTCTCATGAAAGCACGAGGGAATTTTTAAACCCCAATGACCAAATTTCCCTCCCAGAGCTCCTCTCCTCCTGTTCCCTAAGGAACAACCTCTGTGTGGCACCAGCATGGGTTCAGGAGCCGTCCCTTCGCTGCCGCCTTCGCTCCGGCATTTCCCACATCAAGCACGAACCAAGGCTGACCTTCCCCGGCGAGCGGGAAGATCTGGAGCTGCACCTGCATCTCCACATCAATGCCCGTCCCCACGAGGTGCTCTCTGAGCTCCTGGCAGGGTCGTGCCCCGCAGCGTGGGGCCGGGCAGCCCCACCCCAGCTCGGTGTCACCGCCGGTTCCCCGCGCTGCCCGAGCCGCGTCGGGGCTTCAATGGCAGGAGGAGGAAACGCTTGGCCTTGATCAGGAGGGATAAGAATAGCGAGCGGCAGGCGGGGTGTGGATGAAAGGATCTCATTCTTCACGCTCCCGGGGCGATCTGCCCCTTCCTTTCCCAGCCATAATTGCGTGGCACGCCGCAGAGGAGAGTCAGGCTCCACCAAAGCCCGAGCGCCGCGAGGCCAGGGCTCCAGGCTGGCCGGCAATGAGCGGGGAGGCGGCCTGGAGGCTTTTGATGCCGCTCTTCTTCCTCTGACGTGCTGAAGAATTATCAGGCTCTGAGCAAGGTATTGCTCTGGCTTGGAGCTTCGCCTCGCTCTGCAGAGGAGATCAACTGCTGCTGTGCCGCGCCAAGAGGGCAGAGGGACAGCGTGGCCCATGCCCCAGGAGGTGCTCCATGGGCTCCTGGCCAAGGCCAGGCTCAAACCCAACATCCCTGAGCCCTCCATGGCACCTGGCCATCGCAGTGGTGGACACACCTGTGACCCTTCCTGGCAGTGGACACTGGCTTTTGGTGGCTTCTGCTCTTAGAGGTGGTGCTGGAGGCAGCCTGGTGTGAAGAGCAGAGCCCTCGGAGGTGTTGTGACACGTCAGCACTGTGATTCCCAAGCCCAACAGCTGCGGTGGGGCATCGTGGCCTCCTGCTTCCCTGTGTTTTTTCAGTTGTTTCCTCTGGCTTTGCTTTCATTAATTTCTCACACGCACACAGAGGATGAGTGGGCTCAAACCTCCATCTCCAGCAGGTGAAATCGAATAATTACCCAGCGTATCCCACCCAGAGAAGCATTCCCAGCTGGTCAGCAAATTGTGAAGAAGTTCACTGTATCCTCTAGAGCAAGAAATTATCCTGGAGTGTAAGTTATGGCTCCAGCAGCCATACAGGTACAAAAAATGAAATGAAGAGGGTGGGTGAGATGGAGATTTAAATGGTGTTGTAGAAAACACTGAGCAGGAGACACCTTGATCTAACTGGGGGGTTCCCTTTGGAAGAAGGGGCCTAGCAGCAGCGTCTGATGGAGATAAAAGGGAAAAACCTGACACAAGAACCTGGGAAGATCCCCTCAGCCCTCCCAGGGCAGGCATCTCAGAGCTGAAGTCCTTTTCCCTGCATTGGCGTGATACTGCACAACACCATCTCTTCAGCTGGCTGGTATTTTTGGGGGGCTATTTTGTCCTATTTTTAGGAAATGCCAGTATGGATTGGGGACTTTTTTTGGGTCTGGGAGGGAAAAGGTCACCCTGAGCAAATTTCTCAACCTGAACCAAAAGCAGAGAGGGGTGACAAACGCACTCCAGCTTCAGATGGAGCTAATTAAAGTGCTGACATTTTAAGACACGATGATGTGAAATCTCTTGCTTCAAGCCAAGTCTGGGCCCTTTTCAGAGTTCAGTTCTGCTGCCCAGAGTTTCCAGGAGAGGTGCAAGCCAACTGAGAGGGGTGATGGGTTGTTTTTAATGTGGAATTGTCCTTACAGTGTGAGCAAGTTTTTAGCTTTTGGAAGAATCCTGTAACGTCAGGTTGCCTGGGCAGAGATCCCCAAAAAAGTGGAGTTCAGGTGCCTGTGAGAGGATTTGAGTCTTGGCACTGTTATAGTTTACCCTGAAGAGAAAACAGGGGAGGAGAGCCCAAACCCCACAACCTGGGGGTAAACTGGGGTAGGTGCACACCCCAAAACCTGTAGCATCACCCCAAACAACTCTCCCCCGGACGAACAGTGACATAAAATCCAACAAGGTGCAGTTTTCTGGAGGATGGAGGGTGTTGGGGTGCCCCTGGGAGGGCAGGGGAGGGCGGGCTGTGGCAGAGCCGTGTGCCATGTGCTGCCGGCGGGGCTGACACGCGAGGCCGGGGCTGGCAGGGAGGGAGGGAGCTGCAATCAGGAGCTCTATTGTGGCTCTCGGGCTGCCGGCACAATGCAGCATTAAGAGACAAAGTCAGCTCGGCTCAGTGGGGGTGCGGGAGGTGATTTGGGGGAAGGAGAGACTGGCTCTGACAGGTAGAATGAGCCTGGAGTGATGGGGGGAAAGCCAGACTGATTGGCAGCGCCTGCAAACAGTTTCTGGCTCCAAGCCAAGGTGCAGGTCTGGGAGGGTGAGTGAGCTGTGCTGCTCCACTGAGAACAGCCCGGGGTTGTTCCCAGGAGGGACCAGTCTGCACCAGCCCTGGGGACAGGGATGCACCCAGCCACGAGACACAGAGGGGTGGAGGGACACACAGACAAACGGGCTGATCTCCAGGGAGAGATTGAGCAGGGCAGGGCAAGCACAAGCCCAGGCTGCGGCAGGAAAACTTTTCCATGGGAAGGGAGCTGGTGGGATGCCAGGGGCAGCAGGGGAGGGATGGGGCAGCAGCATCATTTGGGGTTTAGGACCCACTTGAAAGCCCTGCTCCTCATCCCCATCCCTTCTGCAGGTGCCCAGGTGCACCCACCCCTGCCAGGTAAGGGCACAGCGAGTCCCAAAGGGCTGTGCTGGTGCTGGTGGGGGCAGTTGGGGAGCCACAAGTGCAGCTTCTCATTGAGAAAAAAAAATAGTTTGGGGACAACCTATTTTACTAGCTCAGAGAAGAGGTGAAACACCCTGAGCTTGCCCCACCACCATGATCTCAATGCAGCTGAGACACTGGAGATGAACTGGGGAGTGTAGGGATGGAGGTGAGCTGGTGGATGTGAGGATGGAGGTGAGCTGGTGGGTTCAGGATGGAGATGAACTGGTGGATGTGAGGATGGGGATGAGCTGGTGGATGTGAGGATGGAGGTGAGCTGGTGGGTTCAGGATGGAGTTGAACTGGTGGATGTGAGGATGGAGGTGAGCTGGTGGGTTCAGGATGGAGATGAACTGGTGGATGTGAGGATGGAGGTGAGCTGGTGGCCTCTCCCCGGCTGAGACATTTTCTGCTCCGTCATCCTGAGTTTTCTGCTCTGTTTTGCCAGACTGTTCCGGGGAAGGCGGCTGTGCCGCGCCGCGTTCTCCCAATGCCACCTAGTGTCAGCTCCGCCGGCCCCGGACGGTTATTTTAAGGCATCAGCGCTGATTTATTGCAGAAGGATCTTCGAGGGCCAACAGGCTGCCCAGGCTGGCTATTAACAGCAGCACGGATAACTAACGGATGGGTGCGCAGGCTGGGCTGGATTATTTTTATTATCGCTCCTGTTTCGCACTAAAAACCCACCCTGGCAGGACGGAGTGCGAGGATGCAGTGCCGTGTCCGAGGTGATTAAAGTCTCTCAGCCTTCAGCCACTTGTCTTGTAGCCCCGCCGTCACCTGAGGCTTAATCACTCAGAAAAGTGCTGTCATGTCCTATTGTCGCCGTATTGGGAGCGCGACCTCTTTCCCGCTTAGCTGCCATCTGAAAAGGATGTAACTTGCCAGGAGACAGGCATGACTCAGGAGGCTGGTGATGAGATATAAAGACTTTGACCTGCCGGCCGCCCATTTGGAGGCTGCCAAGGTCAGTGGCAAGGGCGACGATGTCCTTTGGACGGCGATTATTTGGCCAAACAACCCAAAACACGCAGTGATGGGTCCGGCCCTGACAGCGAGCGGGGCTGAGCACTGGGTTGGACTCTGATCCCACTGGGCGGGCACCAAGCCCCCAGCCCCTCCCCACCTGGGGTTTGGGGCTGTGTCACTGCCCACGGTGCCCTCCGGCTTAGGAATTTGTCCTCCACGTCTTTCCCTTGCCACCGTTGGAGGGGCATGGTCTGCACAGGCTGAGAACACTCTCGTTTCTGCCTTTTTCGGGGCAAAGAGCCACAGCAGCATCTCCCGTGTCCCATTCATCGGCCTCCCAGTGCAGAGGAAGGTTTCAGAGGACAGATGTGCCCTGCCCCCTGCTCACCCTGTCTCCTGCTCTGCTCACCACCATCAGCTGCCATGATTTCAGCCCCTGCTAACCTCATCCTCATCCTCAGCCACTGATGACCATGTCAATTTATCTCCTCGGCTGCAAACCACCTCATCGAGGCAGTTTGAGTCGGTGATTAATTAAGGTCTCCCTAGAAATGAGGTTACTCCCTGCAGCCTCACATATAAATGTAAGATTAATGGGTGCTGGCCGTGTTAGATGGCCACGACCAGGCTGGGCCAGGGAGGGTTTGCCTGCTCCCATCCAGACAGTCCTCGAACACTTTTTCCGTGGAAGAACATCCAAACAATCCCGTGGGATGGGGAATGCAGCTGGAAATGCAGTGGGGAGCCATGGGGCTGAGAAAAGGGGGTCCCGGGGCTGAGCCAGGCACGGAGCAGCCGGTTTGGAAGCAGCAGCCAGCGCTGCTCACACAACTCTCCTGATGGCTGAGCCAACATCCAGCCTGCTCTGGGTGTTTAATTTTCACTAATCTGTTTGGGGTTTTTTAATTATCTGCAAACAAGGTGCCTTCTTCATGGAATAACAATGGTGCTGTGCCCACACCCCTTCCCTGCCGCTCAGCACCGCTCCGGAACTTTGCCCAGGACTTGTTTGTCTGTCCTTATCCATCATCAATGACAGGATTCCGCCCTGCTAACCAGCATCTGCATGCAGCATCTCCGACAGCAGGAGCGAGTCCTGCTCAGCTGGTGTGTAAAAGCCTTCGCAATCACCCTGTGCCACGGAGCTGGAGGAGGGTTTAAATACAAGGCTCTTTAATGAGATGAAAAGAGCCCTTTCTTTCCCCACTGGTTTTCTGCTTGCTCTTTCATGCTGCAGGAGCCCTCGGGTTGTGTCAGGGCCTGCCTTTCCGTGGGCTGACAGGTTTCCTAAGTCCCTTCCCTGCACTGTCAGCACAGTATCAGGAACAGCAAACACCAGTTGCAGCAGCTGGAGGAGGAGGAAGGCCAGGTCGGAGCAGTCCCTGGCCTGGTGTGTTTGGGTTTTTTCCTCCATAACATCCTCAGTGGCACCAGTGACCTGCAGAATATCCTGTGCCTCAGTGTGTGCAGCAGGAAAATGGGTCTAATCCCGTTTACCTGTCTCCTCCAGAGCTGGCTGCGGTGTTTGATTCATGTCAGCGGCTTGGCTGGTGACTGCGGGATGAATGACGCTATATAAATGCAAAGTGTTATTAATATTTCATGTTGTAGTGAAAATGTACTAATGGGGCTTGTTCCTGGAAGATAAAGTGCTGCCATTAATACACCTTTGTGTCCCCTGCGCTGGGGACTCACCTGTGGAGGGATGGAGGGGCTCTACCCGGAGCAGAAGCTGCCCATCACACCTGGCAGCTCCCCAAGAGGGGGGATTTTAACCCAGAAAGACACAAAGAGCCACTTCTGACAGCCACAAAATGAGGGGCACCTGGGGCAGAACATCCCCCCACCCACCAGTGGGTGCTGGTGGATGGGTGCTGCTCTGGGTCCTCCCTGTCCCCTGTGTGGGGGACACAGCCCCTGGGAACCCCCTTCCCAGCACAGCCACTACACAGACGTGTGAAAAAAAAATAAAAATGGGCTTGTTTGATTTCAAACTGCAGAACTCTTCCCTGGAGCCATCCGCAAACACTGGTAATTTACTTTACAGCTGTTTAGATTTGTTTCTCTACATTTTTTTTTAAACCCCAGCAGAATTGCAAATGAAATGTGTGTTTGCTCCTCAAATGACTCCAGCCGTACCTGAACTCCTTCACCCCACGCCTCCTCAGACCCCCTCCCCTCTGACCCCCATCCCTGCACCCCACGGCTGTGAGAGGGGGGTCAGACCTCAAAGAGGGGGTTCTCTGAGCTGGGGGTTCATCTTGGGAGGGCTCCAGATTCTGGTATCAAGGAGGGGTGATGGGGAAGAGGCTTGTGCCAGCTTGCAGGTGAGGGGAGCACAGGTAAGCAGTTAATTAATTGCCAGTGAAATTATCAACTGCCACCCACTTAATAGACGGTGGTGAAGGATAAAGGCTCTGCTAAATTATTGCCATGGTGCAAAATTTCAATAAAAAAGGATTATAAAGGGCAGTGTTTGGCTGAGAGGCTCCCGGTGCTGTGGGCAGGGACTCCCAAGGCTTCACGAGCAAGGGGAGTTTGGTGCAGGGAAGGCATGGAGGGACCCCAGGTTGTGCTGAACATCCCTGCAGAAGCTGAGGACAGACAGCCCCGAGCTCCCACCCCTCCCCACGACGGAGCAACCGGCTCAGCCCTTCCCGGCACGGCAGCGCTGCGGGGCCGCCCTTCGCCTCGGGAAATCTGGCATTCCGTGGGACACGTGGGGATCCGCCTGGAGCCCCATCCCTTCCCCCGGGAATCTCCTCCTCGCTCCCAGGAGCGCGGGGGTGACTCATGTGCTGTCTCCTGCGCCGGGCGATGCGCTCCTGCCCTGGGCAGGTGCCGACCCGCAGCAGCGCCGCCGAGGGACACCCGCAGGTGAGCGGCCTGGGGACCCCCTCTGCAGCGACCCCCGGCCCCGAGGGGGTGGGGATGGCGCCGGGGAGGTGCGCCTGCCCAGCCTGGCACCAGGGAGATGGCACGGCCTGCGCTGCGTGCACGGGGAAGGAGGAATCTGAGGTTTGCGTGTTCCTGCAGGGAGCCACCGGCTGCCACGGCAGGGACGAGAGCCGGGGGCGTCCGTGGCCACCCCAGCCCTGCGGGTGGGTGCATGGGCTGAGCTGTGCAGAGCGGGGGATGTGTTCACCCCTCGGCGAGGGGGAATCTTGTTATTTCACTGGTAGGAAAAATGTTTAAGGAGAGCCAGTGCCGAACCCTGGGAGTCCGGCTTTGCTGCAGCTCCGCGGCGCACGGGGAGCGTTTATCGGGCACGATGCAAGCCGGGGATCAAATCGGCCACGCAGGTGCCTGGGGCTGGTGAAAATTGGTTGTTTTGGCCACTCCTGGCTGTGCAGGGGCTGTGCAGCCCCCCAGCCCAGCCCAGCCGCTACCTCTGCCCTGCCGTGGGCTCCCCGGTGCGTGGGGACCCGGAGCGGTGGCACAGGGTCCCCACGCCACCCACGGGAGAGCACGGAGGCGACGGCAGATTCCAGCGATGGGAGAGGACACGGCAGCACCGCCGGGTGAGTCACGCCCCGGCTGCTCCGATTTGTTGTCTGCATGGGCCAGGCCTGGCAACGTAAAGGAAATTAATAACAAATACCTGGGCAACGAGGCGGGATGGGGCTGAGCCGCGCACCGGAGGTGGTTGGAGGATGCTGTGGCTGTGGCAGAAACCCCGAGCGCTGTCAGGTCCCCGTGTTCCCACAGTGGGGGAGGGTGCTTGGAGGAGACGTGTCACCCAGACCAGGTCTGTGCTGTCAGTGGTGTCCCAGTGCCAGCACAGGTCAGAGATGGTCCCACGAGCGTGGCTCAGTGCTTTGAGGCACACAGGGGCTCCACTGGGGACCTGCTGCTGCTTCAGTGTCATGGTGTTTTTCTCTCTTCCCAGGCTGGCTAACAGGATCGGGGAGCCATGAACTGGGGGGTGTTTGAGGGGCTCCTCAGCGGTGTCAACAAGTACTCCACAGCCTTCGGCCGCGTCTGGCTCTCCCTCGTCTTCATCTTCCGCCTGCTGGTCTACCTGGTGGCGGCCGAGCGGGTCTGGAGCGATGACCACAAGGATTTTGATTGCAACACGCGGCAGCCGGGCTGCACCAACGTCTGCTTTGACCACTTCTTCCCCGTCTCCCACATCCGCCTCTGGGCCCTGCAGCTCATCCTGGTGACGTGTCCGTCCCTCCTGGTCCTCATGCACGTGGCCTACAGGGAGGCCAAGGAGCAGAGGCTCCGTGAGATCCAAGGGGACAACTATCACTGCATCTACCCCAACCCCGGCAAGAAGCGGGGCGGGCTCTGGTGGACGTACCTGCTCAGCCTCATCTTCAAGGCCATCGTGGATGTGGTCTTCCTCTACATCTTCTTCCGCTTCTACAGGAACTACACCCTGCCCCGGGTGGTGAAGTGCGAGCTGCCGCCCTGCCCCAACGTGGTGGACTGCTTCATCTCTCGGCCCACCGAGAAGAACATCTTCACCCTCTTCATGGTGGTCACCACCTGCGTCTGCGTGGTGCTGAACCTCGTCGAGGCCACCTACCTGATCGGGAAGCGGTGCCACGAGTGCCTGGAGGCCAGAGGAGGGGACAGCCGGCGGCACAGCCACGACTGCCCCGTCACCTGCGCCGACCCCGTGGGCACGGACGGGCAGGTGTTCCATGGGGCAGACTACAAACCCCCCACGGCCACTATCCCGCTCACGGCCTCCCACTCCAGCACGCTGTCTGAGGATGAGGCTGGCTCCTAGAGCTGCCCAGGAGAAAGCAGGAGCTGCTCACCCGGCCTGCAACGTCCTGGCTGCTCTTCCTCCTCTGTGCCCCACTGCAGGAGCGCTGAGTTGGGCTGTGCCCGAGGGGTCTCTGCCTCTCCTGTTCTGGGGAAGGCACTTTACATCACCCTGCTGAATTTGTGGTAAAGCAGGGGCTGTAGAACACGTGCTGTCCCTGGCAGTGATGGCAGCTGTGAACTGACAGTGGTACCCAGACTCTGAGCCTGTACCAGCCAGGACAGACACCCTGATCCCCCAGGAAACCCCTCTTCCTATCTCTCACCCTGCACCAGCCACTCAGTGGGTGTCAGGGCCACCTCAGACTGATGCAATTGTCATTAATAACACTCATTAGCTGAGTGGGGACAAGACCAGGTCCCTGGTGCCGCAGCCACCGCGGCAAAGCGCGGGTGTGAGGATCCGGCCAGGCAGGCAGAGCCCGCTGTGGCTGCTGGATCATCCTGCCTGGCCAGGGCAAAACACCTGAGCAAAACAGCTGAACACAGGAAAGGAAAAACACCCCAACCATTGATTAAACAATAACATTAAATGGCAGAATCTGATCTCGTTTATTGTTGCAATACATCGCGTCCGGCCGTGACACGGGCGGTGCTGCCGTTTCTGAGGCCGTCAGAGGGAGCTGAGCATTAGCTGGCATGAATAATTAACAATAATTTCATGGCAAATGCACTCACAAGTAACATTAACATTGAACATGCAGCTCGATCTGTTACTGGTTTTGCTTTCCTCAGAGGGTGTGATAATTATTTTTTCCATGAGCAGTGACAGTGCCAGCGCTCCCTGGCTCTGTCCCAAAGGAAGTGGCACGGGGGGCGAGGGAACACCATCGCTGTGTCCTTTGTGCGACTGAGGCCATTCTCAGTGACAGATCATTGCAGTGATCCAGCTGAGACCCTCCATGGGCAACACTGAGCTCTTTGCCACAGCTGGAGGGGCAGCTGAGGGGCTGCTGGGGCCAGGGGGACACTGGGGACAGGCTGGGCTGAAGGGAAGCCAAGAGCAGGCGGGGCTGCAGCGCTGCTGGATGGGAGGGCAGGGACTGAACCAGCCACGGGTGGGGATGAGGACGGTGGAGAAGCCCTGAGGGGATCCTGGCCACAGGCACAGAGCCCTCTGAGCCCACAGCAGCTCCTTGTGCTGCCACCAGTGAGTTTGGGGACCTCTGGGCTCAGCCAGGCAGATGGTTAAATACACCTAGAATCTTTTCCACTTCTCAGGGGAAGCTGTGCTGGCACTGCCTTCTTTCCATCCACTCCTGTTGCTGGATTATCCACCTGAAAGTTTTCTTTATGAAGGCCATAACGTCAGAGGACACAAGTTGTTCTTTGTGTGCGAGCCATTGCCCCGAATTAAAGAGCATGGGCTGGGCTGTTTGTTTTCCAGCGAGGTTGGCCACTCCTACTCCAGGCTGGAGAGTGAAACCTCGAGGTGTTCCCCTCTGCAGGAGCTAATCGGGACAGAGATGAGCCCCAGAAAAACCACCCTGTCCCACTTCCGCACATCAAAGCCCAGCTGGAGCTGCTGCCCGTTGCGAGACACCTGAAGATCCAGTTGCTGGGTGTTGTTGTGCCCTTTTGTCGTGCTCAGAGCAAACATTGCAGAGCTCTGGGTGTCTTGCACCATCCAGGCAAGATAAGCAGCAGTCAGCCAGAAAAATGGGAGCATTCAGCTGCTTCTTTTGATATTGGTGCTGCAAAACGAGGGCTCTGGATACTGGGATACCTCCTGGGATGCAGGGCCAGCAAGCCGGGGGGTGTGTCACAATAAAAGCTGAATATTTCCCAGGTTTGGCATCCTCACACAGGAAATTCCCTGGATTTGCTTGTGGGGTCCCAGTAGACCTCCTAAATTTTGGGATGAGGGGATTTTAAAGAAACTCCCCACTAACTCCAGCCCAGGCAGGGATGTGGAGGGGATTGCATGCACAGGTCAGGGGTTGCTTGGCCTTCCCAGCTTGGGCTTGTTTCTGCCCTGGCCAAAACCCACCTGTTTGCTGGGAATTGAGGAGAAACTCTCTGATTTATGTCCAGCCCTGGCTGCCAGCTCCCAGGACCCCATGACTCCTCTGCCCCTGTTTTCCGGGGGAGTCTCATCCCCAGGGATGTGGCCCTGGAGCGGGACAGCTGTTGGCAGGCAGAATCCTGCCATTCCCCATTTAAGACCCTTCTAAAGAGGGTTTTAGGGTTGAGGTTTTCCTGCTGCTTTGGCATCCACCAGCTCCACTGTTCGGGTTTTTCCTTTATGGAGGAGCCAAGGTTGGGCCTCCCTAAGTCACTGAGTGTTTCAGTGCTCACATCTGGCACTGAGGCCTTTCAGCTGTCACCTCACTGTGTCAGGGCAGGGTGCCATCAGGGTGACATGTCCTGGGCACATCCCTGAAGCTCCCAAGTGCTGAGATCTGCAGAACCACGCTGGCACCTTGTCCCTGCGCCCACGCTGGCAGAGGGAAGGCAATGGGGGCGCAGGGATGTTCCTCTTGATGGATTTAGGGATTTACCCAAACACCCAGCTCAGCATTTCAAAACACTGCAAAGCATGGGGTGTTTCAGCTCCCCACCCAACTGCCTGAGGGAGATCTTCTGCCCGTGCCAAATGCACCTGAACTTTCTCACTGTGGCCACATGGCCGCTCCTGAAATTCCAAAACTGCAGGCAAGAGGCTGCCCAGGGGTGATCCAGCCCCGTTCCTCACCTGGCCCTTACAGGGTTTGGCCGTGGGGCAGGGAGCAGCTGCCTCTGCAAGGAATCTGAGCTGCCGCTGCTTCTGGCAACTTCCCTCTCTCCAGGGTTTTCCACCTCACAGGCCACAGCCCCCAGATTCCTGCTGAGCTCCTGCCACACCAGCTCTCTGCATCAACATAGCTCAAATTCCTGATCCGGGCAGCTCCGGGGTGAAGGAAGGCTCCGGGGCTGAGCTTGGCTCTCATCCGGGATTGGGGTGCCCGCGGCTGTCCCCTCCTCCAGGCTCACCCCATCCCACACCCCCAGGCTCCCACCAGGGTTTGCTTTGGGTCTCCTGGGCTCCCATTCCATTGTCCCCAGCCTGGCAAACCCTCACTGGCTTTATTTGGTCTCCCGGAGACGAAAAGCCTCCAGGCAAGTGGCTCCTTGTCTGCCAGGAGAGCAGGGAGCAAATCTCCCCAGGCACCTCGGGGCTCTTCAGACGTGTCCCCATGGGAGGGGTGGCCCTGGCGAGGTGCCGAGGTGGCTCCAGCACGGCTGATCGGCCCCAGCGTGTGCCGGAGGATTCCATGGAAGCCTCGGGGCACTCTAGAAACCAGGTGAGTGAACGGAAGAGCACATTCCTGCCCAGCTGTGTTGGCACAGGCACCTATCAGGGCTGATCCATGGGGCATCCGGTGGGATGGGGCTGACTCAGCCACCTGGAAGCCACCGGTGCTCTGGGGAGAGGGACACCCCCCTTGGGGACACCTCCCAGGTCCCACAGGGTGCGGTGAGAGGCGGCAGCAGAGCAGGGTCCGGCTGCCCGGGGTCCCTGCTGCCACCCTGCTCCATGGGAAAGGTCCCATGTGGCCACACCGGCCCCGCCAGGGCGGTGCCCGCAGGTTCCTGTAGGTTGGAGATACCGATGAGCTGTTGCAAAACTATTACTAAGGCAAAATCATTTAAAAAGTGGGTTACAATTGCGTAATCTGGGACTCTGAGCAGTGCCTGCCGGTGGGCCCACGGCTGGGGCACGGTGCGAGGTCTCTGCTCTTGCTGCTGAGTCTGCCGTGCCCAGACCATCCCTGCAGGGCATGGGACATCACCTGGAAGGAGCCGCTGGTGTCTCCTGTGGAGGAATGCGTCCCTGCTGATCTCCCTGCGGGATTTGACCTGCCTTTTGTTGTTCCAGCCGAGCGTGTGTGTGCATGTGCGCAGCAAGAAGCTCTCCGGGAGCTGTTTGCCAGACTCACCCAGTAACCGGGAACCAAACCAACCACCCTTCCCCTCCCCTCGCCCGCTCAGACAAACCCTGGCTGTGCAGGAGGGCTGTGGCTGGGAAGGAGCTTCCCTGCTCTGAGAGGATCCCCGATCCGGACACCTTCCTCTGGCTGTCCCACCTGGACAGGTAATCCTGGGGCACGGGCATTTTGGGGCTGCCGGGGTGGAGGGGGGAGCTCTGTTAAGGTGTAACGGGGTGCAGGTGGGACCTGGAGCTGCTGTGACTGTGGGGTCAGAGCTGGGGATCCCAACATCACACGGTGCCACGTCGGGACCCCACAGGCCGTGCCGGGGTCCCCATCCCACGGGGTGACGCAGGGGGGTGGCACAGTGTGGCACCCCGAGGAGCAGCCATGGCCACCCCAGCCCTTGCACTTCTGTCCCACTCCCAAAAGAGGCTGAGACCCCCCGAGAAAAGTGCTTCTGCTGAGTTTGCAGCCTCGGTGGGAGCAGGGCGCTGTCGGCTCCAACGCCCTGCGCCCACACGGGGCAGGACCCGGCGTGACGCAGTGGGTTGGCATCCCGGGGGCTGGCAAGGGTGCCGGGCTCTGCGGGAGGCAAACCGGCACTGCCGGCACACCTGAGCAGCCCTGAGCACACCTGAGCGCTGCCCCTGCTCTGCCTGGCTGCCGTCCAGCACTGGGGAGCCCGTGGGGGCTCAGACAGTGCTGCTGCACGCACCCCTGCCACGGGCTTGGCACAGAGCTTGGCACGGAGAGCACGGCCCCTTCCTGCCCCACTGCGGGTCCATGACTGGAGCCAGCGCTGGGCTGAACCGGGCACACAGGTGCTGGGCAGGTGGGTTATGGGCTGGTGGGCGCTGGGTTGGGCTCCAGGGCACCAGGGATGGGGTCATGGGGGAATTGGCAGGGGGCACAGGCTCTGGGGGCATGCAGCACCCATCAGCACCAGCTTTTAAGGGCAAAACAGCAGCTCCCCTCTCCCAGTTTTAAATCCAAGGGTTGGGTGGGAGCTCAGTGATTGCTCCCCACCCTGACTCCTGACGAAGGGTTTGCCAGGTAGGAAGATCTGGTTTCAGATGGGGTGGTGGGCAAAGCTGTGTGGGCATGGGCAGAGGCACAGCCCTGGCACTTGGCACACGCTGCCAAGGACTCCAGCCTGGGGCCACTCAGCTCAGCCACCTTTCCTGGTGTGTCCCTGGGCCAGAAGTGTGGGAGCACAGCTGCGGGGTGGCCCTGACCAAGGACAGGCTCCCAGAGTGCTCCATGGGCTCCGGGCAGTGCTCCAGGTTCTGTTCCATCCCCACAGCCCTGGGACACCGCTGTGCACCAGATGAGAGGACCCTGATCACCAGTTTGCTGTCACATCCTGGCTATGCCCCGTGCTGGACACTTCCCACCCCACAGCCCCCGGTGAGCGGGGAAGGAGCCTGAGCCTCCTCCAGGTACGTCTGGGAAGGCACTGGGTGGGCAACAGGCAGCTGCAATTCCTTAAAGTGTAAGCGACCCAGCGTTCTGTGAATCCCTTTGCCAGGGCAGACACCTTCACAGCCCAGGGGGTTGTAAAAACCACCCAGGTTTGTAAATCCAGGTGCAGCAAAGCTCCGGGTCAGGCTTAGCGTGTCTCCCTCCTCACACGGGGCAGCCCCAGGCTGAGCTGCAGAGCCGGTTTGGCCGTCGGGACCTCCTGCATTGCTGCCGGAGCAGGAGCAGAGCATGGCCAGGCTGACACACACGGACTGTGACACACACGGACTGTGACACACATGGACTCTCACTTTTTGTAGCCCCACTGCAGAAAGCATTTGGGCTGCCTCAGGTATCAGCTGTGAGACAGAAAACAGCCCCCTGGCATGTCCCAGCACCCCAGTGCTGCAGGAGCAGCCGTTTCCCCTCTGGCTGTTGATCGTGGCCTGCTCCAGCAGATCGTGCACCAGCACACACAGTCGGGCAGGGAGCTGGTGGCAGGGACTTGGCCAGGTGGCTCCTCCCTGACAGCAAAGGCTCCGTCAGAAGGATGTGCAGAGAGACTCTGTCCCCAGGAGTGTGTGAGGATGGGCTTTACTGTCTGCAAGGGTGAAGAGCCCCCATCCTAGATGAGTGTAATGTGGTGGGGGAGAGGGTTCAGAGGTCAGTGAGAGTTAGTGCAGCGAGAGATGTGCAGCCCCAGTGGTGTCTCCCTCACCCACCGCTCCTTCTGCCTCCCCAGGTTGGGTGACTCTGGTCTCCCTCGGCTGCCATGGATTGGAAAACGCTGCAGGCGCTGCTCAGCGGGGTCAACAAGTACTCCACAGCCTTCAGCCGCATCTGGCTCTCCGTGGTCTTTGTCTTCCGTGTGCTGGTCTACGTGGTGGCGGCCGAGCGGGTCTGGGGCGACGAGCAGAAGGATTTCGACTGCAACACGCGGCAGCCGGGCTGCACCAACGTGTGTTACGACCACTTTTTCCCCATCTCCCACATCCGCCTCTGGGCCCTGCAGCTCATCTTTGTCACTTGTCCTTCCCTCCTGGTCATCATGCACGTGGCCTACCGGGAGGACCGTGAGAGGAAGAACCGGGAGAAGAATGGAGAGAATTGCCCCAAGCTCTACAGCAACACGGGCAAGAAGCACGGCGGGCTGTGGTGGACCTACCTGTTCAGCCTCTTCTTCAAGCTGATCATAGAGATCCTGTTCCTCTACCTCCTCCACAAGATGTGGGACAGCTTCGATTTGCCACGGCTGGTCAAGTGCACCAACGTGGATCCCTGTCCCAACACCGTGGACTGCTACATCGCTCGGCCAACCGAGAAAAGGGTCTTCACCTATTTCATGGTCGGAGCCTCCTCCATCTGCATCATCCTCACCGTCTGTGAGATCTTCTACCTCATCTTCAAGCGAGTTGTGCAGAGGACAAGGAAGTGGAGGAAATCCACCAAGCGCTCCGTCAGCTACAGCAAGGCCTCCACCTGCCACTGCCACGTCAAGTCAGAGGAGAAGGAAAAGTCCCAACCTAGGTGTGTGGCAGCCCTGACTGCTGTCTGAGGGGTGCTGGGAAGGGTGGTGGGGGAAGAAGTGTCCTGGTATGTGCCAGGGGTGGTTGGCACCACAGGTGACCACCAGTGATGCCACCACCAGTCTCTTCATCCAGGACCTTGGTGGCTGTAAGGGGAGGGGGACACTCCTGCTTGGGACCCTGGGCACATCCCTGGGTGTCCCAGTGGTGGCAGGTGGGTGCTGGCTGCCCGTGGCCATGCCTGAGGGTGTCTGTTCTTCCCACAGAGGAGAAGAGCCGTGAGCTCACCCGTCCCAGCCGGTTCACGTTCCCCTCAACTTGGCTTTTCCAGCCTGCCAAATCCCCGAACCCTCAAGAGTCGACCCGTGTGAAAAATGACTAAACCCAACAAAGCAATGTCCCTGCAGAGAGACCCACGGGTGCCTGAGCAGACACAGGTAAGGCAAGGGCAGCCCTGGAGCTCTGCAGGTGGCAGTGCCACAAGCGTGGACATCACAGCAGCACACAGCTGTGTCCATGTCCGCAGCTTCTCTTGGGTCCTGCAGCTCTGCTCTCCATGCTGGGTGTTGGTGCACCCAGGGCTGGTGTCACCCACGCGTGCCACTCCTCCCAGCTCACTGTGCCTCACACATGCACGGCCCCAAGCACTGCTTTCTTTTGTACCAACAAACCAAAGGAATTCTGGGCTCCGTGGCCAGAGCTCTCTTCATGCACCCAAAGTAACGACAGAGGACCAGGGCTCCAGTCTGTTGGCAACTGCTCTGCTGGCCCAGTTTGCCCAGTTTGCCATTTCTCTCCCTTGGCTCGCACAAGCACCAAGCCATGTCCTGCCCAAACGCCCTCGCTGGCTCTGCTGCTTCCCTTGGTGCCTCTGTGTCCCCCCTCACCTCAGATGCACATCACACACGGCACAAGCTACGGATACAAAAGGCCAATAAATGTCATGTTTGGAGACACCAAGATCTGCTCTGCACGCTGGGAATCGGGGGACTGGTGAGAGCAGAAGATGTGGATTTGCAGAGGTTCCTCAGGAGCCTGCAGCCAGGTCCTTCTCATCCTCCTGAGCTGGGCATTGCTTGAGCCCGCAGCCGAGCTCACGTCCGCCCGTTCCGCCTCTCTCAGCTTGTCACGCGTCGTTAAACTTTAATTCAGCAGAACCTCACGCTGGCCCCCAAGGAAATCAAGGAAGGATGAGCATCAATTATTTACTAAACCTTGATAAATATTACAATAAATAGAAATTATGTCCATTTAATCTCTCCTTAAGCAGCACTAGTGGAGAGTCCGCTGTTCCCAGCTCCGCTCGGCCCGCCCGGGTTTCACAGCCCCACGGGCGTGTCGGGGTGTGCCGAGACCCCCGACAGCAAAGCTCCGGCTGGAACCTGTGCGGGAGTTCCCGGCCGGGCTCCAGTGGGGCTCATCCCGAGAACCGACGGGACGCGGGATCGCAGCCGGGCTCCGGTGGGGCTCAGCCTGCGGGATGGGCGCCAGGCACCGGTGGGATTCATTCCGGGAACCGGCGGGGCTCATCCCGGGGACCGGGAGGATGCGGGACCGCAGCCGGGCTCCGGTGGGGCTCCAGCCCCACCCAGCGCCCGCCGCACCGCACGGACCCTCGGGGGCAAACCCGGAGCGCCGCAGCCGCGGTCCGACCGGAGCGGGCAAAGACGGAACATCCCCGGGACACCGGGCAGGGAGNCCGAGCCCGGCGGGACGTGCCCGGCTCGGCGGAGGTGAGTGCGGGCACCGGGACCGCCGGGACACCGCGACGGCTCGGGGACACCGGCCTGGGGACGGGACACCCCACCGCTGCCCGGGGTTCCTTTAACGGTACAGCCGGCACTTCTCTGCTTAATTAGCAGCGGTTAATAAGGAGCCGGGGCTGCGGCCGCCCTTTCCCTCTCTCACAGCCAGGCTGAGCGCCCGCGGGGTGCGGGCTTGGCTCCCCAGGATCCCGGGAGCGGCAGCAGGGTGGTGGGCGGTGCTGGGGATCCCCTGGCGGTGCTGGGGATCCCCTGGCGGTGCTGGGGATCCCCTGGCAGGGGAGGTGGCTGGGGCTGGGAGTCCCTTACCCCGCAGTAAGGGAGCTGGTGGGGCTGTCAGTTCAGTTTGGGGTGAGCCCTGAAGAGGCATCAGGGTCGCAGTTGTACCCCAAGGAGTTGGGCTTCCCCTCTAGACGATCCTGCTGTCTGCTTTTTTGGGAAAGCCAGGGCAGCAATAAATTGGTGAGCCCCCACGATGCCTCCTCTCCAGGTGCCCTGAGCTCCCTGGGCAGCCCCAAAACAGCCCTTGGCTCCGGGCTCTCCCTGGAGCGGCCAGGACAGCCACGAGCTGTGGGTGCTGCTGGGATGGGAGAATCCCTCTTTCCCAGCCCCCTGTTCCTGCACTGTGTAGGAGGAGCCCTCTGGGGCTCCTTAACGCTGCCGGGAACCCTCCCTCCCTCAGAAGTGGGATGTTCCTCAGAGGGTTTGCTGGGGCACTCTGCAGAGCAGCTATATCCTGAAAAAGCACAGGGTCAAGGTGGTCACATCTGCCCTGCTCTCCCCAGCATGGGAACGGGGAACTGACGTGGCTGCTCTCCTCTCTCTGCTGGCAGAGGCAAAGGGTTCCTAGAAGATGGGTGACTGGGAATTCCTGCAGAAACTGCTGGACCAAGTCCAGGAGCACTCGACCGTGATCGGGAAGATCTGGCTCACCGTGCTCTTCATCTTCCGCATCCTCATCCTGGGCCTGGCCGGGGAGTCCGTGTGGGGGGACGAGCAGTCGGATTTCGTGTGTAACACCAAGCAGCCGGGCTGCACCAACGTCTGCTACGACAAAGCCTTCCCCATCTCCCACATCCGCTTCTGGGTGCTCCAGTTCCTCTTTGTCAGCACCCCGACCCTGATTTACCTGGGCCACGTTGTCTATCTCTCCCGCAAGGAGGAGAGGCTGAAGCAGAAGGAGAGCGAGCTTCGGGCTGTCCACAGCAAGGACCCGAAGATCGAGCAGGCCCTGGCAGCCCTGGAGAAGAAGATGTCCAAGATCTACGTGACAGAGGGTGGGCGGTTCAAGATCCAAGGGGCGCTGATGTGGACGTACATCACCAGCATCATCTGCAAGAGCATCTTTGAGGCCGGTTTCCTCGTGGGCCAGTGGTACCTGTACGGCTTCTCCATGGTGCCCCGCTACGTGTGCAAGAGGGACCCCTGCCCCCACCAGGTGGACTGCTTCATCTCCCGCCCCACCGAGAAGAGCATCTTCATCATCTTCATGCTGGTGATGGGCCTGATCTCCTTAGTCCTGAACCTCCTGGAGCTCTTCCACCTCTGCTGCAAGAACCTGCTCAGCAACATCAAGAAGGTGTCGGTGCCAGCTGCACCGAGCCAGGACACCTTTGTGGATGACATGGTCTCGAGTCCCTACGCTCCCAAGCACTATCCCTTCCTGCCCATGGCCGAGAGCCACGCGCCCTCCTACCAGACCTACAACAAGCTCTCCAGCGAGCAGAACTGGGCCAACTACCGCAACGAGGAGAACCTGGCCCTGGGCAGCAGCAGCAGGCCCCTGTCGGACCCCTACGCCCCTGGGCCTGCTGAAGCCTCTGCCCCTGAGGAGAAGCTAGGCAGCCGGCCCGGGAGCTCAGCCTCCAAAAAGCAATACGTGTAGTGCCGGGCTGGCCCCGGCTGGCAGGGGGACATTCCTCAGTCCCTTGTGCCTGCAAAGGTGCTGGCTGTGGGCAGGCAGCTGCCTCCTGCCTGGTTCTGTGCTGTACACATTCCCCTCTGGAGGCTCCAGGGACCTGCCCGCCCTGGGATGGGATGCTGGGGAGCGCGGCCGTGCAGCGCAGCCTCTGCTCTCGCCGGTTCTCCCCACAGACCCTGCAAGGAAGGAGACTGCACGAAGTTCCCTGGGACGCCGTGTCCTGTGTGCCTTGCCGTGGGAAAGGGAGAAAGCCCTGGAGCCATGCCGTGGAACAGGCTGTCCCCGAGGCCGTGGCTGGAGGCTGCTGGCCATTGGGAGCTGCGGTTCAGCCAGCCCAGAGCCTCGGCCAGCACGAGAGGCAGGAGTGCAGCCGTGGGAAGCTGCTCGTCTCCAGCTCCACATGGAGCAGGCTGAGCCAGTGACTGCCAGGAAAAGCTGGGCTGGGGCAGCTCTGGCTGATCCTGGCCACCAGCCCCATCCCATTCCAGTGGCTCTGGCACCCACCCAGGTTTTGCTGCAGGAGCTGCCCCCTCCCCATGGGACACAGAGGGGTTAAGCCAGCTCTGTGGTGACCAGCAGATCCCAATGGCTGCAGGGTTGCTGTGGGTGACCCAGGAGTGTGAGTTCCTCCCCTCCCAGCCCTGGGCTCTTTCCCATGGGATGTGTGCCTTTAAGTTATTTTTAACCTGCTGGCCTGAGCATGGAGTTTCTGCCTTAAAGGTGCAGTTTGCAGGGACTTTGGGGAGCTGTGTCCAGCCTGCCCGTGTGCCTTGGAACCCTGTGGGATTTGGGGAAGAATCAGCCCATTACCTGATAGTTTGGGGGGTTTTGGGTTTTTATTACTTTGCACTAGTCATCTCCTGCTGTGGGCTGAGGGGCCGGCGGGGATGGAAGAACCAACTGCTGTCACAGGAGCTGTCACCCTGACTTCCCCAGCCCACTGATGCTGTGAGAGGAGATTGTCCTGCTGTGACCAAGGGGCTGCAGGTCCTGTGTGCCCCAGGTGTGAGGGTGGGATGCGGGCACTGCCCTAGGCGCTGTTTCCCTTCCCCTGGCAGACTCTGTGTTGCATCTTGTTGAATAAAGTTGGATGAATGAGAAAAGGTGAAGGTGGTGTGACTGTGCTTCCTGCAGCCTCCAGCTGCCTCCAGGAGGGCAGGCGAGGGTTTGGGGCTGAGGGAGGGGAAAATGTCCTGTGGGGGTGATGGGTCTGGGGTGAAGGGGAAAGTGTTGCACAGTTGTGCTGTGGGTGCCACTCACCCTCTGAAAGCACAACCCTCCCTGCTGTGGCCTCCTGTCCCCCTGAGCCCAGCCTTAACTCAGGGTTTTGACAGAACTGTCACGTCCCAGGCTCATGGTGGCCCAAAGCTGAGCTCAGTGCCTCTCCCTCCACTGCAGATAAACCCAGCAAGGGCCATGGAGCTGCTCGTGGCTGCATAATAGGTGGAAATGAGCCGCAGATAAAGGCACACAATGTGGCTGGGGCTGTTGTTCAGTTCGCAAGCCAGGCCAGAGCAGAGCCTGCTCTCTGTCGAGGGCCTCTCCAGTGAGGGTGGGACAGGCTAAAAATACCCTGGAGAACATGAAATATGGGTGATATGGGGCAGTATCGCTGGAGGAAATGAGGAGGGAGGCACCCAGCTGCGCTGCCCTTGGGCTGGCGGCCGAGCCCACCCTTGGCTTCCTCCCTGCTGGGAATGAGGGGGGTGGAACCCCCTGGGGAGGGGGTCTGGGCACACCACCAGCTCCCAGCTCTTCCCTGTGCCCTCCTGGTGGATGCTGGGGTAGATCCACTGTGGAAGGACCCTCCCCTGCTCCCACTGTCACCCAGTTGGGACCTCCCAGGCCACCCCAGCACAATGGGGGGAGCACGTCCCAGTGCTCCCCAGCTATCAGCAGAGCCCTGCAGCTCTGGGGGGAGCAGCCCGGAGTGCTGGGCCAGGAGGAAATGCCCAAGTGAAAGGGAACGGAGCAGCCGAGCCATGTTTACCCACCACAGTGTCCCCGGGTCACCTCCCCTCTCCTGGACTCCTATTTTTGTTGGCACCGGGGGAGCATCACGCTTTTCCGAGCGACCCTGCAAGGTGGAAAACAAGACAGCCGAGACCACCCCCCGCCCCTCCCCTTGCCTGGATACAGTGCCCAGGCGCTGCACAAACACAGCTCCGTGTCCCACCATTGTTCCCGTGTTGTGACAAAGTGGCTCGGGGCAGCTGCAGTGACCCCACGCCGCCGGGACGTGCTGCCAACAACAACAGCGAGGGGCTTACCTGAGGGGAGGCTGAGGAGGGGGCGGCAGCAGGGCTGGGGTTGGCAGCAGCCCCCCAGAAGGTGGGCGGGCTTAGGCAAATAAAACGGGACCGCTGATAAGAGCCCGGGCTGGCCCGGCAGAGCCCTTTGGCACAGCTCAGGACAGACAGTGGCCAGACCGGCCGTTCTCACACCTCCACACTCCCTCCTGAGTAAACAGGTCCCTCCTGTCCCCTGTGGGAACAGCACTCGCTGCCCCCACACCCGGCCCTGGATGATGATGATGATGATGATGAGCCCCATGTTGGCACAGGCAGCCTGGGGACTGCAGTGAGGGGCTCCCATGGGCACCCCCAGAGTCAGGAAACACTTTGAGGCAGCTCTGCCAGTCCTGGAGGGACCACACGCTCCCCAGAACCCCAATTCCTGCTGGGGATGTTGGTCTGACACCATTCACAGTCCCCAAGAGCCCTGGGGCTCCTCTGCAGGGAGGTTTCTGCCCTCCTCCCAGTTAGGACCAGTCTGTGCTGGGCACCCTGCTCAGCTCTGCCATCGCCTGGGACAGAGGGCTGTCCTGCCTGAAAGGCTCTGCCTGAGGTGCTGGCCAAGCTCCAAGGAGTTTATTTTTAAGCTTTCCCAGCACAGAGCAAGTGTCTAAATCTGACCCACTCAGGAAGAGCAGATGAGAGCAGAATCACAGCTGAGGGGGAGGAAGGGCAGAGAGCTGGGCAGGAGGGTGCCAGGCAGGGCCACAGCGTGGCCACACTTGCCCACAGGGCCCTGACAATGCCCAGGTGTGTCCTCAGGGGGAGTGGGAGCAGTCAGGAGCATCCTCCCGGGCCAGGCACAGAGCCCTGGCCCCAGCACTCTGTGCCTACAGCACCCACCATTGGGGCAACCCCAAACCAGGAATAATCCTGCCCTTCCCAGCCACTGCCAGTGGTGCACAGTGAAGCAAAAGCAAACCCCACGGAGCTCCCTTCCTCCCCAGGGTTATATTTAGCCCTCCACTAGGGTCCCTCCATGCGCGGGCATGGCAGACAATGTGGCCCTGTGTGAGAACTGCAGGAGGGAGGAAACGCTCTCAATAGCTGCATCCTGACATTGTCGCTCACCCCCGGCCGTTTCCTCATGGGGAGGCACCAGAACTACGGTGCCCAGCATGCTGTGCCCACCCTGGCATGGTCCTAACCCTGCTAGCCATGGTCCTAACCCTGCCAGCAGCTCAGGGCATCATCCTGATGCAACACCGGGCAAGCAGAGGCTGCTGCCTGCAGAGCCAGGGGCTTTCTGTGGCATGGGAAGGTCCATGTGGCCTAAAGACGAGGACCCACAGTGGTCCTGGAGTGCTGGGGATAGGGAATCAACCCCGAGCTGTACCTGCAGGAAGAGCCAGTGCTGAACGGGAAGGGAACATGTTCCCCTGTAGCTGTCCCCAGCTATGGCTCGAGGGATGTGACTTGGTGTAGAGCAGAGCTGCTCCTCTCCCACGGCTCCTCAGGGCCTTTTCTGGCCATAGAAGGAGCCACCAGGCGCAGCACGGAGGGAGCCATAGCAGGAAGCGAGACGTGGATGCTGAGAAAGACTTGGCTGCTCTCAGGAAAAGGGCACAACCAGAGCCTGGGAAAAGCCTTGGCTGGGAGGGAGCAGAAGTCTCCAGGGGCTGTGGGAGACACGCTGAGGGGATGTTCTATTTGCTCTCCAGTGCAGCCAGGGTGAGCATCCGCCATGTCCCAGGGCTCTGGGGACACGGGGCTGTGGGGACACCGTGCTGTGGGAAGGTCCAGGGTGTCCTGGGGGTCACTGCACTGCACCAGGACGGGACACCAGAGTGTGAGGGCCCTGCTCCCCCCACCAGCTCCCATCCTGCTCCTCTCCTCCCAAAGCACCCTCGCTCCAGGCCTTGCAGGAAGAGCCCAGATGGCTGGAGCCATCCCAGTGCCAGCACAAGGTCACCTCATCACCAGCCCTGCACAGCTGGAGCATCCCTGCTCTGATCTAACCGGACATCCAGGTGTGCCGGATGGCCGGGGGATGTCACTGTCCCCCCCCCACAGCAGCTGTCCCTGTCCCCTGAGCCACCCCAGTGCGCTGGGGCACAGCTCGCTCCCGGCATCCTGCCTGCAGAAACCACCACCTGCTCCTCTCACGAGCTGTTCACGATGGATCCCGGGAGCAAAGCAGGACCCGGGCAGGACAGAGGGTCCATGGGGAAGCTGCAGCTGCCCTCGGGCCATGCCAAGAGCACTGCAGTCAGCTCGACCCCCCATGAGACTGGGGCACGGCCACCACAGGCTGGGCAGGGACCAGGAGTACTTGTGGCTGCTGGATTCAAGCCCTGATCCATGGCACCGTGCAGTGACAGCCAGCCCCGGATGCAGGGACATCCCTGAAGCTGAACAAGCCTGGGAGGATGCTCTCATACCCAACCCTGGCCTCCTGGCCAGGCGTGGGACTCCTAGCTGGGGACAGGCTCGCTGCAGGCAGGGCTTCCACAGCAGTGCCCAGCTGTGCCCTGCTGGGAACAGCTGGATCACAAACCCCCTGCACCAGACCGAGCATTTGCACGTGAGGGGCTGAGTGCAGGCTCGGGAGGGCAGGGTTTTACCAGAATGGTTTATTCAGAAAAGCTTCCTCTCGCTCTTGGTCAGCCGCCGTGGCTGCTCGCCCTAGCCCTGAGGGCTGCCCGCTCCTATTCTTGTCCCGCCGGCACTTCCCAAGCGGCACATTGTTGGGATTCAATGGGAGGAAGGGTGGGTTTACAGCACTGAAGGGGCTTAGGAGAAAAGCAACGGCTCGGGGAATCGGCTTCACCCCTGTCCCAGCGCCTGCGGGGATCCACAGACCTGCAGCAATGCAGGGAGTCCCCAGACACACGGAAAACAGCTGGAAGTGCCACGGGCAGGGGATGGGAGCAGGGCAGGGGCTGCCACCAGCGCCCAAGCTATCACCAGCAGGGCTCAGTCCTTCCGCAGGGCATCGCTCCAGCCCTGTGCTGGAGCAGCCTCCCCGGCCGACCCTGCACGGGCCCGGGGCAGGAAACGGGGCAGCCAGGCCCCCCCAAAGGCCGATTGTGCCCGGCCGGCCCTGGGAACCAGCGGATCAATGGGCTATAAACAGCCGGGGGAGCCGCTCCGGCGCGGGGTGAACAAAGGCATTTCAGAGACAGTTTCCGAGCTGGTCCCAGCTGGGAGAAGGAACAGGACCATTCCCACCCCAGCACACAATAGGGAACAGCCGTCACCCCACAGCCTGGCTGGGAAAGCAGGACACAAAGGGGAAGGGACTGCTTCAGGCAAGAGTGCCAGCCTGCCAGGGGGACAACGTGGTGGGCACTGTGAGCCCCAGTGCCGGAGGTGGCAGTGGGACAGGCTCTAAATCACAGCCAGGCTCCTCCTGCACCTTCTCAACTGCTCTCTCAGCAAAGGTCGGAGTGTTCCCGGCGGTGCCGGGCCATCAGCCCAGCTGAGGGCAGCAGTCCAGCCCAGGAGAGCAGCCCGGGGGGCAAACAGAGCCGGGAGCACGGCAGTAAAGCTGTCAGCGGGGCAGGAACGGCCCTGGCCGGGCGCGCTGTGAATGCTGACTGCCTGCTGACCTCAGCGCTCGCACCGGCCACGGCAGATTTATCGTCCCCGGGAGGGGAAGGCCGGCCCGGGGCAGAGTCGGGGCCTTGCTCAGGCACCACGGGAAAAAACAAGCCGGGAGGCAGCGATAACCGCGGCCCTGGCCCTGCTCAGGCAGCCCTGGCTGGGGTTTGTCCCTGCTGTGCCAGCGCTGCCTGAGCCTGGAGGTGACACCGGCCACCGGTCCCAGTGCCTGCTGCCAGCTTCTCCCTGCTCAGCACCCCAATCCCCTGGGACCCCACCCTGTGCTGTCACAGCCCTTCTCCTCGAGATAAAGAGGTCAAACGGAAGCAGATGACGCCGTTGGGGGAGCCGGGAGGGAGGCACAGCCCCAGCACGGGCTGGGAATTTGGTGCCTCCCCCTCCTTCCTGCCCACCACCCTGCTGCCAGGCCGGGAGGGCAGTGCCCAGCCAGGGACAGCATGGCATTTGTCCCACTGAAGCAGTCGCTTCTTGAACACGCAAGGAGCTCTGAGACAGGGCTGGGGCTGTGCCGATGCAGAAGACACAGAGGCCCGAGGACTGACAGAAGTTTATTGTGCAGAGATCTCCCCGTTGCCAACACATCACCACACTCAGAGCACCACCACGGAGCAGGACCCAGACTTCCACCTCGCCCTGTCACCATTCCTGGGAGGGGTGATGCAGAGAGGGGGTCCCCAGAGAGCTCCATGGCTGCTGGAGTACATTGTGGCGTGGGGCTGTATTGGGGTTCATCAAGAGCCACAGGGGATCTGGAAGCAGGGCAGCAGTTCTTCCTGTCACTGGCGGTCAGCCTGACCCCATCCCATGGCACTCAGGTCCAAACTTCTTCTACCTTCACACCATGGAAGAAATCAACCCTGAGGAGACACAGATGGAAGCAGGCCCAGAGTGTTTTGTGGTGCAGGAGCCAGGCCTGGCGAGAGCTGAGGAGCTTCAGACTCACTCCATCTCCATACACAGCTCCCTGCCCGCTCTGCCACCGAGCTCTGGGTACCTTGAGCAAATCCATGGGGTGGCAAACCTGACCCTCCGGAGGGTGAGGAGCAGCAGGTGCAGGAGGGAGGCTGGAGGAAGCAGTGCATGTGTCAGGGGAGCCCCCAGCGGCACCGCCTTTGCCCAAATCACCCTTTATTAACTCTTTTCGGGGCGGTTCCTGTTGAGCACGGCCCGAGGGGCGAACTCCAGCTTGTCCTTCAGGCTCACCACCTTGGTCAGGTCCTCGCCCACGATCTCCTGCAGCTTGCGGTCCTCCCGCTGCTCCGAGATGCTCTTCTCCTCCTGGGCCGTGGGCGGGGGGTCTCCACGCAGGAACCACTCCAGCTGGGAGCCCACCAGCCCCACCACGAAGGCCACCGGGAAGGTGACGTACGGGGCCTTGGAGCGCACGGCCGCCCACAGCACGGACCACATGCCTGCCGGGGGCGGGACGCGGCGGTCACCGGCAGCGGGCCCGCTCGCACCGGGTCTCAGCGCTGGGAATGGGGACCCGCGTGGGCCGCGCAGG
>WEZZ01028200.1:86211-100096 GCA_013400585.1 Chloropsis cyanopogon | reverse complement strand
GGCCAGCACAGCATTGCTGCTCCCTGTCTCCTTCCCCCAGGAAAGGGAGAGAAGAGTTAATTAGCTTTTAATTGGAAGGGGGGTGACCTAGAAGGGAGCCCGGTGATGAGGCAGGCAGTGGCACCCAGCCAGGCACACAGGCAGGATAAAAGCAGTGAGAAGGGGGCAGGCACAGGGCTGCTGGTGGCCCTGAGCTGACAGAGCCAGTCTGACCCCAAATGCAGCACAGGGCAGGAGGCAGCAGATGGGCTTCCAGGGGACATCGGGGACCGGCACGGGACCATGGGAATGGGGCACAGGTGCTGGGGACACAGAGCAGAGCTGGAGCATCCCCAGGCTGCTGGATGGAGGGTCCCAGCCCTGGCTCACCCCACAGCACCGTCAGCCCCAGTCCCTTCACCCTGCCCAGCCCCTCACCTGCAGGTACTGGTACGCTCGGTCTTTGGCCTTTGCTTCCTGAAGCATCAAGGTCTTCTCGGTGCCACCAGCACTGGGATAGGCTTCACGGGCCTGGCTGACGGTCATGGTGTGCCAGGCACTCCTCTTGAGCGTCTGGCCGTCCAGAGACATGGACATGCCGGCACAGGCCAGGCATTTTCCTTCCCCGCCGCCCTTTAGACTCTTCAAGGTCAAGTCTCTGAAGGCACTTTCGGGAGCGTCCACGCAGTACTGGGTGCCCTGGTCGGCGGCGTGCCGGCCGGACACCATGTAGCTGCTGTCGCTGTCCAGGTTGTCGTCGGAGCTCCACCAGCCCAACATCTTGGACCGGTGCCGGGAGTCCACTTTACGGTCCTTGCTCTTGCTGCGCTTGCCGTGGCGGGACTGGTGGTGGTGGTGGTGATGGTGGTGGTGGTGGTGGTGGTGGTAGCCGTCCCCGCGGCCGTCCATCTTGGCGCCGTTGTAGTCCCGCTTGGCCGGCGCCTCCAGGGAGTGGGACTTGGCGAAGAGCTTCTGGACGGAGTGGACGAGGTGGCGGATGCGGCTCGGGCTCTCGCTGCGGGGCTCGGCGCCGCCGGCCCGGGGGTACTGCAGCGTGTGGAAGCCGTCGTGGTGCAGCGGCAGCTGCTTCTCGAACTGGTCCAGCAGCGTGGGGGGCAGGCGGTTGATCTTGCTGGCAGGGTGGGCGGTCGCCATGCATTCGTCGCAGGAGTCGTAGGGCTGCTGCGCGTGATGCATCCTCGGGAAGGTGCTGCTGGCGCTGGCNATGTAGTCGGCGGGATGCTCGCAGTCCTCGGGGATGCAGCGGCAGCGGTGGCCGGAGGAGGGCTGTGTCTGGCTACGCTCCCCATGGTAGCCCTTCATCATTTCAGCACCCACCCCATAGCCTCGGCATCCTGCCGGGATGCCCCTGCGGGCTCATCTGTGGGGACAGGGACAGGAACATTGTCAAGATCCCCTCTGCACCCCCACCATCAGCAGAACATTAGGGCTACCTTACAGGAACCAGCTGAGAAGGCTGGGAAGCTTCCAGGGCAGGATTCAGCTCTGGGCCAGGCCCTGTGAAATGCCAGAATCTTGGCTTTCCACGTGCTGACAGGAGCACAGTGTTCAGGCCAGGCACCCGGGGTCACCCCCAGCTCAGGTGCTCGGAGGGGGCAGTGGGAAAGAGAAGGTGCTGCCAGCAGCGATGCAGGCAGCAGGGCCTGCAGACGGCAAGGGAGGACATGCTGCCATCAGCAGATCCTTGTTTTCATCTCCAACACCAAATATTGTGAAGTGTTTCTCCATTAGAACGCGGCTCTGGCTGAGTTTTTCAGCCGTTGCGATTCACAGCGCCGCTAATGAGCTGCCGCGGGGCGCGGGGGGGCCACGCTCTGATGTCTCCATCCAGCCCCACACGGAGCTGTGCATGGAGACCCACGATCCAGGGCTCTCCTGCCCTGCAAGACCTCCGGATGGGGGGCCAGGAGCAGAGGTGGCTGTGCTGTGTGAGGGGCAGCCCAAGGCAAAGCAGGAGGATGGACGGCGTTGAGCCAAGCTTAGCCTGCACCAGCCAAGGCTGAGCTGTCTGCACCCATGGAGGGTTGTGTGCCTTACAGTCCCTCAAAGGCTCTGTCTTTGGTTTGACTGTAAATGAGGAAATTACTTATTCTCCAGAGTATCTCGGCTAATTAACAGGCATCGTTAGCACTCTTGTTGTCATATTCGGGCAGGGTGCTGCAGGCAGCACGTCTCCCAGACTGGCTGCAGGGAAAGGTGACCGTGGGACGTTCCCTGTGGCACGTGGGGATTTGACCACGGAGACTGGAAACGAGGGACACTGGGAGGGCCAGGGCTGTGTGGGAGGAGGTTGTGCCCCTAGCCCTGGAGGAGAGAGAGGCTGGGGGTCCCCAAGGGGTGTGGGGGCAGGCAGCGATGGCACTTTGGCCCTGAGCAGCAGGCAGGGCCCTGGGAACACATCTGCCCTAAGCCACCACCACCTTCCTTCCCAGCTCCTTCGAGGCTGGATGGCTCCGTCCTGAGCCACTCCCCATCCTCAGATCCCGCTCCTGCTCTGACAAGGCTCCCTAATTGCTGAACGGAAGGTGCAGCTGGTACAGACGATGCCTCTCCTCTCCTGAGACAGCTGCTGCGAGGAGCAGGAGCAGCAGCGTGGGATGGGGCTGCCTCCCTGCCCTGGGATCGAGCAGCAGGATGGAAGGACAAACAGACAGACAGGCTCCCAGCCCAGCTCTGCCTCCGCGGGCTGAGCTATCATCTCCTGCTCGGGGAGGGAAGCTCTCAGCTGATCCAAATATTGCTGCCGTGGCGGCGAGAAGGAGTCAAAATATCTGCGGAGCCTGTCAGCACGAGCCCGCCGGGCTTTTGTGCTCGGCAGGTGCAGGAATTCAACAAAGCCGGAACCGCAGGCGAGGCAGCGCCGCAGCTCCCCCGCACCTGTGGAGCGCTGGCAGCGGGTGGGGACACGCCGTGGTGGAGGAGCCATGTCCCAGCTCACCAAGGTGACACAGGAGTCTACACCTTGCCCAGGGACCAGCCAGGCTCCCTGAGGGCAACCTCGGGGTGGAGAAGGAGTGGCCATGTGGGGCTCAGCACAGGCAGCGCAGCGCAGGGTCCCCATCCCATGTGCCAGCAGGAATGGCCACGAGCAGAGGATGAGAGGCCACTGAGCCCACTGTGGCTCCTCTCCCCTCTCCCAGGAGGGCAGTGGGGGCAGGTGGCACATGGGACTGGGGCAGCTGGCCAGAGCGTGGCTCATGGGCAGATGGCCGAGAGCTGCAGCTGTGTCCCTCCAAAGGCCAATCCACCGAGCAGCACTTGGGATGGAGGGATCTGTGCCACCAAAGCACAGATTTAAGTCAGGGGGGAAAAACCCAGCCCAGCTGAATTTTGTGCCATTTAACACCAGGGTAATTACCACCAGTGGGAACCTACCGCCCACACAATTATGTGCTAGGATAAACTGGAAGAGCATAATTACCATTACAAATAACTCGTTCCGAGCCTTTATTGCATCCAGCGCCTGGAGAAACTCCCACCAGTGGCTCCCCACCACCACCTCCCTCTGATGTCTCCCCATTGTGAGGGTCAGCACAGGGAGGAGAGGGGCTCGTAGTCCCTGGTGCTCCAGGCCATCCTGAAATTCAGCCTCCTGCTTAATTTCCCACAGGAGCACTTGGCAGAGGCAGTTCCACTTCCCAGCAGCTGCCCCGTGAGATCCCTGCCTTGGAGGCAGTGCTGTGCTGAGGCCCAGGGCCACAGGGATTCAGGGCAGACCCACCAGGAGCCTGAGCTTCCCTGGGACCCCTTAGCACCCAGGATCATCCCATCTTTCCTCCAGCTCCAGGAACACCAGTGTGGAGGTGAGAGGACATCAAAACCCCACCACACTGTCTGGGTCTGGCAAACCGCCCTGCCACGGGGCACGATTGGGTTTTCCAACACTTCCAAGTCTAGCCCCAAGAGCTGGGGTTGATGGCCCTGCACTCAGGGGGTCCTGGCCCCCTGCCCTTCCCCAGCAGCCCCACCATGGGCAGCCCACGCTGGGGTCCCAGTGAAGCCTGCTGGTGGCACTCACCGCCCGGCGCTCAGGGGGATGCTGTCCTCATGGCCTCACCAGCAGCAGCTCCTCCACGCTGGCAATCCCTGGGGCAGCAGGCTCTGGGGGAGGAACAGGATGGGAATGAAGCCAGACCAAGGGTGTTCCCCCCCAGAACCGGCCTGAGCCACCTCCCTGTGTATTTTTTACCAGCCCAGCCTTCCATCCTCCCCTGAGGCAGCCCCACACCAGCGCAGCAATGGGAACAGCTCCTCACGGCCACAGCCACGTGTTTCACCCAGTTTAGCCCCAAAACCATCCCCGGTCCCATCCTGTTATGCAATCTCCTGCCAGCGGGTGCCAGAGCCGGCCCAGCGGCCACCTCGCCATCGACTTTCATTCGCTAGGGATCCGGCCGCTCGCTGCACAAAGGCTCCTCCCGCCACCCCGGCTCTCCAGCCTCACCAAAGGGAATTTTTTCCAGCTTCCAGCCCCAGAGGGGCGCAAACTCGGCCCGTTCTGCTCTGCAAATTAATGTGAGGTTCTGCCAGCTTGGGTCCTGCTGGGGACCTTTATGGCTTGGGATGAAAGCGGGAGAGAACAAACACGCAGCGTGAGCGCCTGGCACCGCGCGCGAGCTGGAGCCGGGGAAAAAAATAAAATAAAGTGGTTTTCCCACTTAGGGGCTGAACAAATTTGATCTACGGTCGTCGGAAGAAAATAAATATGGAATACCGCCAGGTCGTTTCCACCATGCTTTTAATCTATTTACTCTTTCCCCGCTCATTGTAAGAGAGAAGGATTGTGGAAAGCAAACATTTTATTTTATTACTAATTGCTCTGTTATTTTATGAGGCTGAATTAGTAAAATTTACTCAGCCTGGAGGAAAAAAAGAGGGGCTTAGTAAGAGATCACCTAATTTAGCACAGAAAGGGGAAAGTGAAAGGGGAAAGGTGAAGAAAGGGAAAGGGAATTGGAAAGGAAAAGGGAAGAAAGAGGAAAAGGAAAGAGAAAAGGGGGAAGGAGGAAAAGGGAAAGAGGAAAACAGTGTGAGCAGGATGCAAAGATCACAGAAAATACACTGGCTGCAATCAGGAAATCAAAATCAATTACTGTTAATAAAAGAAAGCAGAGCAGCTGCAGGCAGGCACTGCCTGCAGAGGGCTGTGAGGGGCAGGATCCAACCGGGCACCGCTGGAAAAAAGGATGAGGCAAGATTTTTTAAAAGTCATGAAAGATGAACACAAGCAGAAGAATTGCAAATGTAAGCAGAGCAGGAAGTGTTTACTAAGGCCACTGAGAAGGCCACAGAAGCCAGCACAGCTGGCTGGGACCCCAACAGTGCTGGGGGGCTCTGGCACCCCAAAAAATCTGGGCAACCCTGGCACCCTGACATAACTGGGGGGCTCTGGCATGCCGAGGCCGGAGGCATCTCCACTGGCTCAGCCCTGCCCTGACACATCCCTTCTCCCCGGGCGTGGGCACCTCCCAGGCACCAACCCCAAATCCACGGTGCCCCAGGGCTCCAGTCCAGCAGGGCCGCCCCACTCCACACGCCAGGAGGCTGAGGACAGGCCCTTTGATGGGCTGGGCACGTCATTAAGCACATGATTAATTTTGGCACCAGCCCCAGCTGCCTGACAGCTCCTTCTCCAGGGCTGGGAGAGCGAGTGCGAGAGGTGCTGCCTCTGCTGATGCAGCGGTTGGTGGGATGAAAAATCCTGCAATGCAGCACTGCTTCTTAATGAGCCATTTGTCTTTGAGTCTTCTTCACTCATTACCATGCCGGGAGAGGGATGGGAGTTGCCCCACGTCCCCATCTGAGCAATTACTCCTGGAGCAGAGCGAGGAAATACGGCCACGATGCGCCCAGCTGCCAGGGATCCCGGCACGGCCGCCAGCGCGGGGACTTCCCGCCACAACACCACTGACTCTGGCTGCTGCCACCACGGGGGGACAGGAACCCCCTCCCTGCACAGCACACACAGCCCAGGAGCACCCATCCTGGCCCCAGACCTGATTCTCTGGGGACAAGAGCCGTGCTGCTGTGCTGGGTGTGCAAAGGAGCTGGAGCATCCTGGAGCTGCCAAGGCAAAGCCAGCGGAGAAAGGAGCCTGGCACTCCATTCCTGCAAAGCCCAAACCAGATCTTGGTGGAAGAGCCACATCCTCAAAAGCCCTTTAGGATGGGGAACACCCAGGCCTGGCAGCCAGATCCTGGATGAGGAGGAAAGAGGTGACACAGGGAATGGGCCACGGCAGCACCCCTGTGTAGGTGCAGGCAGAGGAAGGGCTGGCAGGGGTGAGAAGCCATAAACCCCATGGCACAGCACCTCCAGCCCCCTCAGCCCCACAGCAATGCCCATCCTGCCCACAGGAGCCAGGGCATGGCCCACGAGGCATCGACTGCCAGAGGTGTGACCCCACACCCAGAGCGACAGGAGCGCACCCAACTGAGTTGGGGGACCACCATGGAGGGACCCCCAGGCCAGGCAGGGCTCCAGGGACCCCAGGCCAGCTGGCACAGGGATTGTGGGCACTGAGCCGCACGGATGAGCACCCATCACCGGTGATGCCCACGGACAGCTCCCCTCCCATGGACACACTCGACATCTGCCCGCACTGCCCGGGGCCAGCGCAGCCGGCACGCTCCTCCCAGGGCTCGGTGGGAAAGGGGGACATGCAGGTGACACCGAGGAGCCCAGTGGGACAGGACGAGAGGCCACAGCCTGATGTTCACCCTCAGTGAAGGGAAGGGCCATGGCAGCCCCCTCAGTCCCTGCAGCTGTGCCAGGGGCCGCAGCTGGCAGCGGTGCTGGATGAACCCCATTTCCCCATCACCCCCATTTTTCCCTCCCACCCACATGGAGCCACCAGCCAGGCCATGCTGCCGAGGCCTAAACAGCCACTCAGTCCATGGCCATGCCATGTCATGACTTAGGCCAGGGATCACCCCAAAGCCTCTTGGGTGAGCTTGTGGCAGCACAGCCTTAGCACTGAGCTTCGTGACAGCTCTGGCCATCTCCTGCCCGTTCCCTCCAAGCCCCTGGGCAGGCTGACCCTTCCATCCCCGGCTTCAATCCCACTGAGCCCCCAGCAGGCTGGCACTGCCATCCCTGCTCTGCTCCTGCCGGGTGCTTGGCTGGGCCAGGGCTCTCCTCTATCACCAACGTTGCTCCTCATCCTGCTTTCCCCAGCACGGGCACTCCCTGCTCCAACCCCAAATAACACCAATCCCGGTTCCCTTCACGGCACCGTCCCCTCCCCCGGGGCCGCAGGGGCCGGAGTTTCCAGGAACTCGGTCCCCGTGCCAGCAGGGATGCTGCGGGCCATCACATCCCATTCCCAGGCTGCATCCCCTGGGGCCAGGGCTGGGATGAGCACAGCGAGCCCGAGGCATGGCACAGCAGAGGACCCAAACTGCCGCTTTAATGGATGGGCTTAATTTGCAAAGCTGATGAAAACCTAAATATTTAAATACATAATTCTGCACAATGCTCTTAGCACGGGGACAGAGCACGGGGAGGGGGGGCATGGCTGGTGAGTGAGGACACAGCAGGCATGGGGGGGTGCTCTGGTGGGACCACCTGTGTCACCTGGGCCAGGAGAACCTCCATCACAATTTGGGGGCCATGCACACCATCGTCCCCAATGCCAGCAGCACCGGCAGAACGGGTGCCATGGGGTGCTCTGCTGTTGGCAGACCTGCTCCACCACCAGAAGCATCCCAGAGAGAAATGTGGGAAAAAGGGAGCGTGGTCCAAGCCAGGGAGCTGTGAAGGGCAGCGGGACGAGCCCCCATGGAGATTACACCACCGATATTCCTGCTACAACAGCTTAGAGATAGAAGAGATTTGCAGGATTTACCAGCAATACAAATTGAATATTTAATTTTAGCTGCAGGGGAGGAGCGGGGGCTCATCCCAGGGGTGCACGGAGGTGTGCAGGTGGTGGGCCTGGAGAGATGTTTCCAGCTCTCGGGGGAAAACTGGTGTCAGGGCCATCCCCACGAGCCAGAGGGGCTGGGCATTGTCATGGCAGTGGCACTGGGCATCCTCTGCCCAACCTGCCCCTAATGCCACCAGCTGCCAACTGCACGGCACAGCCTCTGCCAGCACGTGGGAGCTCCTGTGGGATCATCCTGGGATGAATCGCGTGTGTGGGCCCAGCACCAGCTCTGGGGGTGCCCAGGAGGGGTCCTGACCCCACACGCAGCCCCTGGGCCAGCCCTGAGCCAGTGTGTGGCTGCTTTGCTGTGCTCCCCTCTGCCCTGAGCAGGGTGTACCCAACAAGGCTGTGCCTGGCTGAGGGTGTCCCTGGGTGAGGCTGTTGCCACCCAGGCCATGGACTTTACAGGGAATGCTGGAGGCAGCAGGGAGGGAGATAGGTCTGGGTATCCTGTGGGGTGGGGTGGAGAAACCCCCAAGGGGACTGAGCTGTGCTCTACCAAGCCACAGCAGGGGCAGAGGACAGGCAGCAGCAGCCCCCTGCCAGCTGTGAGAACGGGGCTGCTGGCTGTCCCCGAGCCCAGCACAGGGTCCCCACGGTGCCACCGAGCCAGGTGCCCATCCCAGCTCACCACTCCACGTCCCGTGTGCCAGCGCAGGGCGGGCTGGGGGAGGACAGCAGAAGATGAATGAGGGAGTCGGGAGGCTAATGGCATTGTCTGGAAAGTAGGTCGTGTGCTGAGCAAAAAGATATTTATATCAGAGCTAGTTCCCCCGCAGAAGCTCCCGAGCCAGGTACAGGCAGCACCACGAGCCCATGGCCGCTGCTCCACACCCCCATGCCACCCGTGTGGCACCTCATGGCACTCCACACCCCCACAGCACCCCGTGCCCGGCTCCATGCCCAGCTCTGCCACCCTGGGCCCCCGCTGGCCCCGGGGCTGCCCTGCTCAGGGGTGAAGTCATCCCGATGGAACGGGAGCCACGGCAGCTTCGCCTTTTCCTGACCTGGCTGCAGGCGCTGGGCACTGAATGGCACCGAGTTATTTTTATTTCAGTGCAACCTTTGCCAAGGTGTGACACTGCCCTGGACACTCCCCAGATGGGCACAGTCAGCCCAGGATGGCCACGGCGGGTCCTGCCCAGCCCAGCCTCAGGCCAGCTGCATCACCCTGGCCTCTCCCAGCATCCAGCTCTGCCCATGCTCCTCACATCCTACATCACCCTGACCTGAGCCTGGGCCAGATCTCAGCCTTGGTGCAAAGCTCAGTCACCTCCTTTCCTGCTGGGAGGAGATCAGTGCCCCAGGATCCCTCCCTCACACCTCCAGCCTTCCCAGAGAGCCCAGATGGAGCCAAGTGGATTTGCCCCCCCTGGCCATGCTGCCCCAGCTGTGGAGATGAGCCAGCCAGCAGCCATGGGGCCATCCAGCCCTGCTCTCCCGTGCCCATCCCCACCCCACACCTGGCAGCCTGCGATCCAGCACGGGAGCAGCTTCATTTCCCATAATAGCTGTGTCGGCTGAATTTACAGCCTCGCTCCAAGTTATTAATAATAATGGCCTCACTCTTAAGTAGGGCTTTTCATCTGCCTCAGAGCCCTTTCCAGAGGACGTCTGCAGCATTATCACCATTTTATTCTCGTTTCAGTGGGCACAAGAGCGAGATGGAGAAGGGGCAGCTGATCTGTGGTGTGGAGTGCATGGTCCCACAGGGATCTTGGCCACGAAACCCCCAGGGAGGCTGGAATTCCGAGGGCCTGTCGGGATGCAGCCACAGCTCTGAGGCTCCTGCCAGCCGTGCCGTGGTGATTTACACCAGCAGCGAGCCCGGGCCCTGCCGCACGGATAAATCCACTTCAGGCAGCAATAAACCAGCGTCACCACATCGGTAATCCGCAGCGCTCCCACCGCCGTGAGGAATCCAGGGGCAACGCACATGTGCCGATAAATCCCGGACTTGCCTCAGCAGGGAGCTCCCTGGGGTGGAAATCCCCGGTGGAGCCGTGGCCGGAGGGGTGGGTGCAACCAGGCTCTCATGGGAGACACCAGCAAGGGAGACCCTGGGGATGGATCCAGCGCATGGGGGCCGCAGTGGGAGCGGGGACATCCCCAAAATGCCCCCCCTGTGCCCCCCCCGATGCCCACCCACCCCGCGTGGCTCCGGTGTCTCCCTGCCGTGCACCGCAGCAGGGCTCGATGGGCAGATTTATTCCCCTGTAAGAGAGCTTTGATCTGAAGTTATTTTTTGTTTACTAGCAACAAGGTATTGTAAATACATCTTTGCCGATAATTATAGAGTCTGGGCGCACACCTTAATCTCCATAAAATATCAGATGCTACAATTTGCCTGATTTAATGAGATTGGAGGCTGATAAGCCGCTGAGCTAAGCTGTAAACTTGGGGGGGAGGAGGGAAATGATTGCAAATGTGCTAAACCGCCTTCGTCCTCCTCCTCCTCCTGCCGCTGCCACGTGCCCAGCCCGGGAGCGTGTGCCCGGCCCCGTAGCCCCCTGCCCAGCTCCCGGGGTGTGCCCGGGCTGCGCCGCAGCAGCTTCACGCAGGGATGGGCATTTAGGGCAAACAGAGCTTTTTATACAATTTACCTCATTAAAACTCTAAGAGCTGAGCACGGCACCGGGCTGTGGCCGGGGGCTCTGCCTCGGCACACTCTGTTCCCCGTGGGCCCTGTGCCTTGCTGGGGGGAGCCAGCACAGCCCCGGTGCCAGGCTGGGTCCGTGTGCCAGCTGAGGGGTGAGGACAGGGTCCCCAGGGGGCATGGGGACACAGCTGGGGTGCACAGGCAGAGCAGGGTGCACGCGTGTCCATCGTGTCCGTGTGGCTCCAGGTGTGCCCAGGCATGCACAGCCCTACCTGGCACCACCAGCCATGCCAAGGGCAAGCTGGGCTGAGGGGTCCGTGCCACAGGGGGCTACCCAAGGCCACCCTTCTGCACCTGTACAGCCATGTCCCTCCACAGACACAGGGGTTTGTGCAGTCCCAGGTGCCCGGGGTGGGGATCCCCTCCTGCAGGGATGGGGGGGCCCTGCCTGGAAAGCAGGAGGCTCCTCCTGGTAACGAGCAGCCCCGTTTCCACAGCAACCTTAAAGGCCCACAGGTGCTGCCTCACCAGCAGACCGGCTGTGGCATTTCTGGGGGACACTCAGCCCGTCCCCCTGCCCAGCACCCTGGCCTCAAACAACAGCACCCCATCCCCCCAGGCAGCAGCCCCCAGTCCATCTCCTCCAGGTGGAACCTGGGCTCACCCACAGCCCCCTCCCTGCACTGAAACCCCAAAAAGGTGCAGACCTCCTGCACCAAGAGAGACAAGACCCCCCCAAAATACTCCCTGTGCCCACCCAGACATCGTGAGGAGCCGGTGGTGACCTACAAATGTCAGGCTGACAGGTTAATTACTTTCCCTCTTCCTCGGGCCGATATCAGATGGAATCAGACGTCACCTGAGACTGTTAATTGGGCTAATTATTCCAGTTTCAGCTTTTAAATAATTAGTTACTGTTGACTCCAGCCTGACTTCCGCGATTTTCTAAAAAAAGGTCAGATGGTTCCTGGATCCCAAAACCCAAGAGATGGGGTGGAGGGGCTGCAGCAGGGGGCAGGCACACCGAGACCCCTGAGCTGGCTGGGGACACTGGGGACAGCCTGGTTCCCACCAGTGCCTTGTGCTCACATTGGAGCTGGCAAAAAGGAACATCTGCCTCAACGGCAATGGGGGGAAACCAGGAGAGGGACGGGGGTATGGAAGCACAGGGTGAAGGGTGGGGGGTGGGAGGGGGTTCCTTCCTCCTTCCCTACCCCAGCATGGTGACACCTGCCCCAGGCTGAGCTCCCTGCCCAGGCTGGGCCACAGTAACCCCCTCAGTAGAGCCCAGGCCCCACTGGGCACCTCATCCCTCCTGGTTTGACTCCCCAGGGCTGAAATCTCAGTCCAGGGTTTTCAGCAGCTGTGATTGTCCCACATCACAGTGGGCACATCACAGCTGTGGACACTGGGCAGTGGGCACACGGGCAGCACCTGCCCTGCAAAGGGTGATGGTGGCCAAAGCAACACCTGGAGCCCACGGGCTCCCTGCAGGGAGTACCTGTCACCTGCCCAGGGCATTGCAGAGAGGGACAAGCTGGGCAGAGGGACGAGCAGAACCAGCTCATCCCCAGGCTCATTCCCTCAGGAACACCACGCTTTCTCCCAGCCTCATCCCCGCTATTAATAGCCTTCACTAGCCTCCTCGGGAGCCATTTGCATATTTGATTGCAACTCCGGGGCGGGGCAGGGCCCTTCAATCAGCCGCTCCCGCAGTCTCATTTGCATGGGTTGACATTTTGTTCTGGGAGCAGTGACACCGGCACTGCGGTTGGGGACACGGCTCTGGGGGGCCGAGGTGAGCACGGTGTCACCAACCAGCAGCGCTGCCCAGGCACTTCACAGTGCCAACCTGTGCCTACCCGGCAGCACCAAGCAGGGCCGGCAGCCACTCCCTGGCTGTCCCAAATCCGTCAGGGAGTGATGGAGCCTTGGTGGCCCATGTCCCCACATGCCCTGCCCTGCCCCGCTCTCCAGCCCCGCTCACAACAGCCCGTCCCTGTCCGACCTGCCCGGCGGGACGATCAGAAGCGCCCGGTGGAGGGCAGGCTGTGCCCAGCCCGGCGGGCAGGGTGCGGGTGACGGGCACAGCGCGGGTGGCAGGGCGGGGGGTGACGGGCACATAGCCCTGCCCGGTTTCCCGTCCCACCAGCCCCATCTGGAGCGGCCGCACATCAAAGGCCAGGGGCAGGGCGGGATGTCCCCAGGGAAGCGGGGGCACCCCGAGCCCCAGGGGTGGGCACCCCCGTGAGGAGCGAGGGTTCGGGCCCGCCGGGTTCGCTCGGCAGCTCGGACTCGCAGCCTGCGGCCGGGGACGGCGGAGGGGGATCAGCACCGCGGACAGCGCCAGCTGCCAGCGCCACCATGGCCAGCGCCACCGTGGCCACCACCATGGCCACCACGGTCACTATGGTCGCCACTGCCATTGCTGTGGCACCACCGCCACCATGGCCACCACTACAAACTCCCACCACGATAAACTCCCACCACTGCCACCACTGCCACCATGGCCACCATGGCCACCACCGCCACCATGGCCACCATGGCCACTACAGACACCACTGCCACCACTGCCACCATGGCCACCACTGCCACCACTGCCACCACCACCACCAGTGTCGCCACACCACCCAACAACACGTGCCACTGGTGGCCGTCCTGTGGCCCCGCCACCAGCCCCCGTGGCAGCCCCAGGCCAGGGATGTGCCAGACAGCGGCAGGAGGAGCTGGGCGGCTCCAGGGCCCCGGGCAGACACCGCCAGGAGCTGTGTCCCAGGACGCCCTCGCTTCCCCCCGGCTCTTGGCATCACTTGGCAGGAAAAAACAAGCCAGGGTGAGGCGTGGGATCAAGGCTCAGGATGACAGGGATCGGGAGAGGGCTCTGCTGCTTCCCGCCCTCCTGCCTCAGTTTCCCCTCTGAGAAAACACAGCAGAGATACAGGATTGTGACAGGGAGAGGCAGGGTGGTGGGGGAAACCACGGAGAGGTATGGAGGGACCCAACTGCCACTGTGACTGTGCCAAGGAGCCAACTAAGACAGGCAGGGCTCGAAGCACAGATGTCGGCACCGGCTGTGCCGCTCCCCAGCAGCGGGGCCGTCTGGCAGGCAGAGCTGGGGCTCCCCGGCTGCATCCTCGGACCGACACACAGACACACAGACACACAGACAGACACGCAGAGGGGACCCTGCCCCTCGCATACACAGAGGTGCAGCCCTGCCCTGCTCCCCACACCCCCAGTGAACAGCACATCCCCTCCCCCAGTGCTCACGGCTCCCAGCCCCCAGCCCAGCACACACCCCCCCGCAGCGCACACAGCCCCCAGCCCCAGCACACACCCCCTGCAGCACACACAGCCCC
>WEZZ01028200.1:57055-80153 GCA_013400585.1 Chloropsis cyanopogon | reverse complement strand
GGTGCGGCTCTGCCGCCGCCTCCCGGCGCCCCGGGACCCCCGGCGGGGGTGGGGGGGGAGCGAAGGCAGCCGCGCGTGGGGCCGGGGAGATGCTGCCGGTGCGGGCTCTGCCGGGAGGAGCGGTACCCACCCGTGGGCATCCCCTGAGGCACCTGCGGAGCCGGACTGGCACTGAGACAAGGGGTACCCACCCGCGGGCACCCCCCTGGATCACCCCAGCGAGCTGTGGGTGGCGCCGGGACCGTCACCCACGCCTGTCCACGGGCACGCTGCCCACGGAGTGCGGAGACAGTCCCGGGGTACTGAGATAGTCCCGGGGTGTCGGGACAGCCCCTGAGTGACAGAACAGCCCCAGGGCGCTGGGACAGCCCCGGGCAGGGTGCGGCCCCGGAGGCCCAGCCTTCCCCCAGCAGCCCCAGGGCCACCCGCTGCCGCCTGCCCGCTGAGGCACTCACACCACACCCTGTAATTTGATAATAATAATAATAATAATGATTACAGCGTGCGCGGGCTGGAAGTGCAGGAACAATAACCCGGGCAACGCCCTGCACGGTGGCAGGAGCAGCGTGGTGGCACATGCCCCATCCTGGTGCCAAGCTGAGCCCAGAACACCTCACCAGGCCCTGCCCACTGCGTGGGGGGACACGGCCCAAACAAGTGCCCTAGGTGTGTGTTTAAGCAGTCCTGTCCATGTCCCAGTGCTGTGGTTGAAGTCCCCAGGCTTTCCCACTGAGCAGGACACCCTGGCAGAGGCAGAGCTGGGGCTGCCCCCAGTCCTGGTGTGCAGAGAGCCCCCCAAAAGTCCTGGTGCCCCCAGGAAGAGATCTCCAGTCCCAGACCCACCAGGCCCTGCAGCATCCTGCGCTGCCAGCACTGCTGCTCCTGCTGCATGCGGGGAGCACAGCTCTGCCCCCTCCTCCAGCAGTTATATAAAAGGATTAAAATTTAATATGAACTTCAAAAGGGGAAGAACTGGGTGGTCGAAGGCAGCTGGCCTGGGGCCGGGTGCGGAGCAGAGGCACCTTGGGACGTGTCCCAGCTCTGCTGAGCAGCAGCACTGCGGCACATGGAGACATCATCCAGCCCCGTCCGTGGGGCAAAGTGTCCAGGCACCGTGGGCAGCACGGGCATCCCATGAACCCCCTGGCTTTGCTGAGCCATGGTCCCCCTGGGTCACAAGGGTGCAGTTTCCATGGCACCCAGTGTCCATAGAGACCCATTCCCCAGGGTCAGGCCTTGCCCTACACCTTCACCACTGTGCTGGCATCCAGGCAGCCCTCAATAATTCACCACCCACAGGCACAGCATCACCCACCCGCCCTGGTGCCCACTGCCACCCTGCCCATCCCATGCCAGCACTTCCCCAGGCATCACATCTCTTCCTGCCCGGTGCCTCACATTCCCTCCCATGCACGTGGGTTGGAGTGTGCTGGAGAGCAGCCCCGTGCTGGGGGGGGCAAGACCCCGAGCTAGGGGGCAGCCGATGCGCCCCTGCCCCCCACCATGGCCAGAACCCGCGCGGCTGCACGGCACCCGCTCTGCCCTCCCGCCGCTGCAGCACCGGGGGCACGGCTGTGCTGGCAGCAGGAACGAGCCAGGGCTGGGAAAACACCATCTTCCTCCCAAACACCATCTTCCTCCCAAACCCCATCTTCTTCCTCCCACACAGCCNCAGGGGACGGGGAGGGGGGTGCGGGCTCGGCAGCCCCCGGTGCAAGACCCACCCTGGGACAGGGTCCTGCCGCAGGAGCGGGGCTGGGCTGGGGGCCAGGGCTGCGGGGGCCGGGGCTGCCCCGTACCCAGCCCTCCCCGGGGCACAGGAACCTCTCGGTGAGGGGCACAGGCACCCGCCAGCGGTGAAGTCTTTGGTTCATTCATTTTTAATCCTGGCCAAGAGCGGGAGGGGTACGGGCATGAGGCTTAGGGACATCGCAGGACAGTCCTGGCCACGGGGCCTCAAACAGCCCCCTCAGCAGCCCTGCTCATGCCGTGGGGGTCTTTGGTCGTGCACGTCCCTGCAGGATGGAGATCCCTGGGAGTCGACAGCAACCACCGAGCATCCCTCGTCATTCTGTCTTCCCACACCCCACTATGGCTCAGATCCCATTGCTGGGTGAGTCCTTCTCGCAGTGCCAGTGCCACTCTCCCAGTTGCCAGTGTCGCTCTCCCAGTGCCAGTGCCGCTCTCCCAGTGCCAGTGCCGCCCTCCCAGTGCCTGCAATGCGGGGGGCAGGATCTGTGCTTGAGCAGGAGCTGTGGGCGCGTGGGAATGCTCAGAGAGCAGAGCGGGGTGGGAGGAGGGGAGCGCACGAAGCCAGAGCTCCCCCCACGCTGCTCCCGATCCCTCACCTGGCAACAGGGACCACATCCCACCGGGACTGTGGCAGAGGGGCAGGCGGGGCCAGGACCCGGGTGCCCGCCCCGCTACGAGGAGGTGAAGGAGGATGCTCGGGCACCAGGCACCGGCCCGGGCGGGGCCGGCGGGGGCAGCGGGAAGCACCGGCCGATCTTGCGCAGGGTCCGATGCAGGTCAGCGCGGAAGCACCGGATGGAGAAGCAGTAGATGAGGGGGTCCAGGCAGCTGTTGAGGCTGAGCAGGGCCACACTCAGGGTGTGCAGCACATCCAGGGTGTCAGGGGCCGCACAGAGCGGCGCAGGGGGCCGGCTACCCACCCAGGGGGCCAGCGTCAGGTGGTAGGGGGCCACACAGACCACAAAGACCAGCAGCATCCCCAGCACCATGGCACGGGCCTGCTGCCGGTGGGAGCCCGTTGAGGCTGCGGCGGGCACCGAGAGCGTGCGGGCGATGGAGGCGTAGGTGCCCAGCACCACCAGGAAGGCGGCGGAGAAGAAACCCACCATGGCGTAGGCATAGCCCCGCTGCCGGCCGTGCTGCTCAAAGCAGGCGGTGGTGCCTGCNCGGGGCCCGGTCAGCGGCAGCGCCCGCCGCGCCGCCCGCACCGCGCAGAACCGGTTGAAGCTGATGAGCGCCATGAAGGTGATGGCACTGTAGGTCGCCAGGTAGTAGGCGGCCCCTGCCAGGCGACAGGCGGCCTCTGAGAGGAGCCAGTCCCCCCCAGCCAGGTAGTAGTGGATCCAGAGGGGCAGGGTGAGGTTGAAGAGGATGTCAGCCAGCGTGAGGTTGATGAGGTAGATGCGGATGGCCTTCATCACCTTGCCGCTCTGCAGGAAGACCAGCAACGCCACCAGGTTGCCCGGCAGCCCCACACACAGCACCAGGCAGTAGACGACGGGCACCAGCACGAACTGCACCGGGTTGTTGGGCACGCACTCGCCGGGGGGTTCCACCAGCAGCGGCCCCGGCACTGAGCCGTTCATCCCGGGCTCCTGCAAAGACGGGGAGCAGTCGGTGGCACAACCCGTGGGGACAGGGGAGGGATGTTGACTCTGACAGGACAACCTCTCTGGCTGGCACCTGCAGTAGCTGCTGGGCACTGGAGGCAGAGCCCTGCGGGGATGCCATCATCTGCTGGAAGGGCTCAGCTCACACAGGAGAGGAGGAGACCCCAGCTTTGTCTCCCCACACAACAAGGGAGCCTAGAGCCACTGTCAACTGCCCAGCTAGAGCTCCCAGGGAGTGGCAGGCACAGCTGCAGCACAGCCAAGGGACAGAGCTGCAGCCTGAGGCACCCGAAGGTGCCGCGCTGGCTCCAGTCAGCAGCTGCAGGGCTTAACACCTCCCACACAGCACGTGCCTGTGGGGCCACCCACGCCAGCCCTCTCCCAGCACCCCAAATTCCCCATGGAGCCAGGCAGGAGGAAGTCACCGACTGGCTCAGCAAGCTCCAGAATGGAGAAACCCAGCTATGGACAGGGGGTACAAACATGGGGCCAGCATCCCCCCACGCCCCCCAGTCCTGCACAGTGGGGTTTGCCTCTGATCCTGGCCATGGAAAACCACGCTGTGCTGCAGTGGCTGTACCCAGGGCTGCAGTTATTTCACCTCCCATCACTGCCTGCCCACACCTCGCCAACGAAGGCACTGAGTCACCAGCTGGTGTTTTCCAGCACAGCAGGGCTGGATTCGGCACACGCAGCACCCAGCCCCAGGCTGAGGCACGGAGAGCACGAGCTGCTGAGCCTGGGGAGCCTCATTTGGACCCCAAAGGAACCTCTGGATCCCTCAGTGGTCCCCTTTTCCTCCTTCTTCCCCGTTGTACACACAGTGAATGCTCCATCTCACCCACACCACCATTGTGACTCACCTTGTCGGGTCAGGCAGGAGCGGCTGCGTCCCCTCCGGCTGCTCCTCACTCTGACCCAGCCAGGCTGGGGACAGCTTTAAGTGCTGGGGGAGGCAGGGGCTGCCTGACCCCCACCCACCATCCCCAGCCCCCCTGTGTGTTAGTGCCTGTGGGACAGCAGCTGGAGCGGGTAGAGCACCTGTGTGTGTATGTAATGGGGAATTCCCTGCTGGAGCCACCCTAAGATCCCCTGCGCCGGCTGACGGGGCTGGGGCACGTGGGAGTGGCCAGCACTGGCCTGGCTGACGCCCCCCCGTGCCCCCAACCACATCTAATACCATTTCCCAGGGCCCTTCTCCCACCCACGCCTGGATGAAAGCAGCAGAGGGTCAAGTTTCTGCAGCCGGCAGCTGGGGACAAGAGGGATGCCCCAAAGGGATCAAAGCAGGAATTTGCCTCCTCCTGGCTCTTTGTGCTTTTGTTGGCTTCAAAGCTGGTTTTAAGGGGAGCAGCCCACAGGCCCCCTCCAAGTTCTGTGAGCATCTGACTCGCTGCTTTGTGTGGCCCTGCAATTTTTGTGTGTTCCTTTGAGACACGAAAGATGTCACCCCGAGGTAGTTCAGGTCCCACCAGGGGTACAGGGGTGTCTTACACCCCTTGCTCATCCCACCAGCCAGACTCCCCACACAGCCAGCCCAGCCCCTTTGCTGGGAGACACCAGGGCTCAGGTAAACTGTGGCGCATCCCGAACGTGCTGTCCCCATCTGGGGTGGCAGAGGGTGGCTCCCTGTGGGAGCAAGATCTACAAAAAGCACATCCCTGCCTGGGCACTCACTCCTGTCAGTCCCTGGGTGTGCAGCAAGGGGCCTGGCACATTGTTGGGTGGCTGCAGGATCCCACCCCAGATGGGCTCTGCCCAGTGTCCATCTGCCTCTGTTCCAGCTCCTGCACCAGCTCCCACATGTCCCCAGGGACTGGGTCCTCCAGCCCCAGGACATCCCCTTAGCCCCTGAGGCTTAGCATGGGGGGGAGGCAGAAATAAACAGGGAGGCAAAACATGAAAAACAAGAGGTTTTATTCCAAAATTTGAAAGCCCCCAAGAGAGCAGAGCCAGCCCCTGCTTAGTGTGGCCAAAGGCCGGAAAGAGCCGGACACCTTGTGCGAGTTTAGCAGCAGAACTGCCAGAGCAGTGCCACGGCAGTGTCACAGCAGTGCCATGGCCACCGTCCCACAGCACCAACCCAGGTCCCACAGTGTGGGGACAGCCAGCACCAGAGTCACTGGCAGAGGCAGGAGAGGACACACCGTGTCTCATCAGCAAGTTACCCTGCAGGATGTGATGTTGTCCCTGAAAATACCATAAAGGCATTGCTTCCCAGCGAGCCGTCTGTCCTTCCCACCTCTCGTCACTCGAATTTGGGCCGGGGGGCAGCTGGGTACCCACGGATGTTGAGCAGCAGGAGGAGGCCGAGGCAGAGGGTGGCCGGGGCACACATGGCCAGCGGCTCCTGCAGTGCCAGCAGCGTGTAGATGGCACCTGGGCAAGGAAGAGAGAGTAGGAATGGGGGTCTCTGGCCAGGGGTGTCCCAAAACCCCACGATGGGCAGTGGGCGCCCGCTGTCTCTCACCGATCATGACGACGCTGAGGATGAAGTTGCTGATCTCCTGCAGCAGCTGGGGTCCAAATGCCAGCAACAGCCCGGCCACGACCTCCAGCCAGCCCACAGCCACCAGGTACCTGCCCGGCTCCGGCACAAACCCCAGCTCCTTCAGGGGAAACACCTTGGCGAAGCGCATGAACTCCGATGCCTGGGAAGGGTGGGAGGGGAGTGAGGCAGCCCTGAGCCTGGGGCTGGGGAGATACAGCCCCTCCGGTGTGTCTGCTCTGCCTTGCCCTGCCCTGTCCTGTCCTCCAAGGGGATCAGCTCTGCATCCTAAATAACTCAACCACACACCCTAAGGGGATCAGCCCTGCACCCCAAAATGCTTGGCCCTGCAGCCCAGCACCCCAACCTGCCCATTCCCCCAGGGGGATCAGCCCTGTGCTCCAAGGGAGTCTGGCTGACTCACAATGAAGGGCTCAGCCTTGTACCCAAAGTGCTCCACCCTGAACCTCTGTAGTCCCAACCTGCTCATTCTCACTCAAGGCTCAGCCCCACACGTTTCCCTCGGAGCACCCAACCTGTTCTTTTCCTTTCCCTCGGAGTTCATCCCTGCACCTCAACCTGTTCCTTTCCTCTTCCCTGGAGTTCATCCCTGCACCCCAACCTGTTCCTTTCCTTTCCTTTTCCCTGGAGCTCAGCCCTGCACCCCAACCTGTTCTTTTCCCTTCCCTCGGAACTCAGCCCTGCACCCCAACCTGTTTCTTTCCTTTTCCCTGGAGCTCAGCCCTGCACCCCAACCTGTTCTTTTCCCTTCCCTCGGAACTCAGCCCTGCACCCCAACCTGTTCCTTTCCTTTTCCCCGGAGCTCAGCCCTGCACCCCAACCTGTTCCTTTCCTTTCCCTCGGAGCTCAGCCCTGCACCCCAACCTGTTCCTTTCCTTTTCCCCGGAGCTCAGCCCTGCATGCCCAAGTGCTCTTTGCTCTTTGCACCGCTGTCCCCAACCTGCTCATTCGCCCCGGGCTCGGCCCTGCGTCCCCCGAGCCCGCCGAGCCCGTGGCCGCGCTCACCATGTGCCGGTGCAGGTCGGCGGAGAGCCAGTCCGAGACCTTCAGGGCGCCCGTGAGGAAGAAGAAGAGGCCAAGCAGGACACGGAGGGCGGTGAAGGCCGCCGCCATGGCGGGACGGGCGGGCCCGNCAGGGACCCCCGAGGCCTTGGGTGCTGCCGGGGCAGGCGGTGCTCAGGGTGTGACAGGTCCCCGCCAGCAGCACCATCCTGAGATGGAGGCAAACAGAGATGGAGGCAAAAGGGAACCCCCCCAGCCCGCAACAATCCCACAGCTGGAGGAGCTTGGTGGGCTCTGCGGGCAGGTTCGCAGCAGCGCTGTGATCCATGGCAACACCTGCTGGCTTGGGGTGCGAGGGGCTGCGGGGGCCGCAGAGCAGGCAGGGTACAGGCAGCGCAGGAACAGCTCCGGGGAGCAGGCAGGAGCCGATGGGGCAGGCAGGAGCAGCAAGGATGCTCCGGCCCCAGGGAGGCCGCTCTGCGGGGACGGAGGCGGCCGCGCTCCCCCGGCCTCTGCGTCACCGCCTGCGCTGCTCCGCCACCGGCACAGGAACGGCAGCTCGGCCTTGGCGAGAGCCAGGCCCGGGGGAGCCGCAAGCACTGACGTTTGTGTAAGTCAAGTGGAAATTTTTTTTTAATGCAAATAGATCATGAGAGCCCGAAGTGTTTTCCAGGCACGAGGAAGCGCTGTGGGGCACAGAAAGCACGGCCAGCCTGGACCTGCAGCAGCCGCAGCTCGGCCACCACAGGCACTGGTTGGACAGAGGCCAGTGGCACTGACACTATTTTTACTCCTGGCAGCACATGATTCTTCAGCTGCTCAACATGATTTGGAGCTGGGGTTAGCACACTATGCAATAACAGCAACAGGGCAGGGCAGGCTCCAGCCTTTCGCAGCTTGGAAAGCTCCTTGGTTAGAAAGGAATTAAAAAATAAACATCAAAACCTGAAAAGTGAGTACAGCAGCTCAGTGTACGTGCAGGGCTGTGACATCAGGGCAGCAAGCACTGCTCCCAGGATATTGTTCAAGTGTATCTGCTCTCAGTCTCTGATCTTTTATTGATTACAGGAGCTACTTAATGAACTATGTGGTAGAACAAGGTGTCAGCCTCACCCCAGGTGACGGTAACAGCCAACACCAGCAGCAGGGAAAACCCATCCCTTCCCTACAGGACACAGGCTGCAGTTGGCTCATAGCAGGGAGCTGAGGAGATGAAGTTCAGCACATGGAATGCTTTCTCATAAGAAGCAGCCAGTGCTGCAACAGTGGAAATGAGGACAAGTTACTGGAAAATAACAGAATCTGAAGGAAAAAGGCTGCACAAGCTGCAGTAGCCGTGGAGACAAAGACACTGAACCCCAGCCCCTGCAGAGCAGCTATTGAGGAGCCACAAACCTCACTGAAGCCTTTTCAGGATCCAGACAATACCAAAATCATCAAATCAGAGTGAAACACCTCATATTGCCCTCAACCAGGACCTGATTGCCTAAGAGAGAACAGCAGCAGAACCCAGTGCAGCACCAACCCTCCCTGCCATGAGCACTCCCAGGCACTCAGACCCCTCTCAAGCATTTCATACCACTTTGCCACATTAAATTGAATTTATTTTAATGTTTCTAATCTGGCAAAGCAGGTCCCAGCCAAATGTTGACAACTCTTCGTGTCACTGCAGGAGGAAACCCTGCTACAATGAGCAGAGCCACCACTGGTGTATTGCCACATATTAAACAACTTGATATTTAAACAAAGCATTGTATTTAATGAATGACAGCATGAACCACAGTGCCTGTGCACAGTGCAGCTGCCAAAGCATCAAGTGAAGCAACATGACAATGGCAATATGGCAATTTGTGCTGCAACAGCTAAACCCAGCACTGCTCTGGCTTCCAGAGAACTCTAACTCTTGGCATCTCAGGCTTAAATACTACAGTCATCACCAAGAAAGCTCTTAAAAACCAACCAGGCACAGGTAAACATTTGGAATTCTACAACAGAAAACTAACACACAAAATGGGAGTAAGGAACTTGTCCAGAAATTTGTGCTTCTCAGACCCAGCCATACCACTCCACACTGACAGATTGCTTATTCACTGAATACCCTCTGGAATAAAACAGAGTGATTTATAAAAATATTTAAATATTTTATTTTTAAGAGCTGTATGTTCCTGGTTCCTCTTCATTGCACTCAGACTTCTTTTTCTGCAAGTGCAAAGCACACAATTAGAAAGATTTTGAAAGAAAGACAGAAAACAGCAGCAGAAACTACATGGCATGGAATCACCATTCAGAATCACAGGCCACGTGCCTGCCAAATACTCTCAAGTATTCACATCAGATTTGAGATTAAATTAACAGAATTCATATATTTTAAAGATCAGATATGTCTCTGTGTGTTTTCCTACCCCACAGCAAGGAGCAGCAGTGACAAACCACAGAGGATTCAATACTAATTCACCCATTGAATCCCACTGGCTGCACACCTTACACATCTACTGTTACTTACCTGTGACTCCCGAGTTAAGGTACTCAGCATGTTGCTCCTCAAACAAGATTTTAAATATCTGAAGTTTCCCCTTGTAGTTTAATGGCAAATTAGAGGGAAAATGTCATTAATTCCAGTTCTGCAAGTTTATTTATTTCCATGAACTGCTATTTCCTTTGCTCCTATACATGCTGATTTATACACCAGGTTATTTTTTTAATTCAATGTTAAAGTATTTCAGCAAATAGCTTTTTAACAAGTTTTAGTTGAATTAACATCTGAGAAGCAGCTGCTCTATTTCCCTTTTCCCATGCTGACAATCACCAACTGCAGCCTGAGTGCAAGAATGGTCACTTCTTGTTTGACCACCTGCAGCACACAAAAGACAGAATTTATTTGCTGCTGCAGGGCTGAAAAGCCTCAGACAATGGTTACATTTTGGCTCTACAAAAGCAGGATGCAGAAACTTTATATAAAATTGAGATTAATCACACGTTTCAGGCAGGAATTACATATCCCAGCACAGGGTAATGAGCTACCAAGCCCTCACAGCAGTGTAACAACACCAAATACTTACTTGTCCACCTCTGTTCCCTTGGCTCCTCCACACACCACTGGGCACCGTGCTGGATGTGCTCATGTTCAACTCCTCAACTGGAAAAACATTCCCAAGTTATCACACCTGCAGTGATTTTAAATCTTTTGTACAAACCCACGTCTACAAAGGTATTTTTAGCTGCTGCTGTCAAGATATCAAGCCCAGGTGGAGTCAGGGTGCTCAAGCCCACAGTGCAACAGCAGGGACTGTGTTCTACCCTACACATTTAATGCATCCATTTGTCCCACCCTCTCAGTATTCCCCAATTCAAAGGTACTCAGTGACTGAACACCAAGTGTCCAAAAACCTTTATTATTTCATCCATCCAGGACAAAAAAGCAATACTTACTTCCAATGGATGAGCACTCTGGTGTCACTCAGCTTTCATCTTCACCTAAAGGATAACAACTGAAGTTATTAGAGTCATACACAGCAAATCGTGACCATTTCAAAACTAACTTAAAAATAAGGTTTTAACATACATGGACTGATTAGTTATGAGGGGGAACTTATCAATTATTCCAAACTATTACGTGGAAGAATAAGGGGCAGAAATAGGCTAGCCTGAACACTCATCAAGAGCTGCAGGAATAAGCAGGCAGTTGCCTGAAGAACTGCACCCTGAGCACAAACCGTAACCCCAGTCTGAGCACAGTGAGGTCTGATTGCAGCCAGAGGTATACTATCCCTTATGTGAAGGCATTAATTTCATCAGCTACTTCAGCTCTAGGACCCTGTTTGTTTCCTGTAGCAATGCCCTCTCTCTTCCCCCTCCTGAGGGGGTGCAGTGGTCCTGGCCTCTTGGAGCCCTCGTGCTCTACAGTCAAACAAGTGCTTCAGAAGCCAAAGGCAGACACTAGAGCCTCAGCCAGGTTCCTCCCTCCTCAAGGCCTCCCTTTACTATAGCTGAGGGCAGCCTGCAGTGCTGAGAGCTGGGGATGTGGTGCAAGTTGGGAGGCAGATCCCACCATGGGCACAGCATGATCTGACCAGGCAGGGACAACTTCAGGCTTTAGTCTCCAACCCACCACCCACCTGGGTTTCCTCACAGCCCTTGGGAGCAGGAGAGTTATGCACGTTTTGTTTTCTCTGCCATAGCAACAAACACCATGCATAAGGGATACTATATCTTTGTGCATCCTTTGAACACTGCAGATTCCCTGCTAGCCACACTCCTCCCAGCCCTCCCCAGTTAGCTCTTCAGTACTGGTGTTCAGAAGCAACATTTATAGAGATGGGGTGTTCACAGACCACTGCGGGATTGCACAGCCAAGTCCTAACGTGTCAATCATTACCTAGCAGCAATGACACAGGTGGGAGAAGGCCAATCCTCCCTTTTTTCCTTTTCCAGGCAGCAGCTATTTAACATCCCCACTAGCTGGTATGGAGAGTGAAAAAAATCTGAAGCTAATTAGCTGATTCCAAAACTTGCTGGTAGTGGAAGAAGCCAAGTGATTCCCCAGAGCAGCATACTTGGATGCATCCTTCCCAACATGCTCAGCCTCATCGAACATAATGGAACAGAACACTGGCCTTCCTGATCATGTCACTGCAGCTGGCAATGATTAACAGAGACATGCAACCCCATTACTGCTCCAGTCCTAGAACTACTCACAGGCCTCAGTGTTTAGCTATGGGGAGAACTGCAAGCAAATCAACACTTTGTATGCTTAATGTTACAATAAAGCCCCATCCACGCTGTGCTGTGCTCTCCTGCCAGCACCAGGCTCTGCTCGGAGGGCCTAGCAGTACGCAGATGTATTCTGACACCACACTTCTGAGCTTCAGGTAAGCTTTTGAGAAAAAGTGTATTTCACACACAGATAAAACCAAGATGAAACACAATGCAAGCACTTGAATGTCATTGCTTGTACCCACTTGTTACAGACTGACTTAGAGCAGACATGACTAAAGTTTGCTACCACACCAAGTTTCATTACTGCAGCCAGAGCTGGTCTGAGCCCCATGGTTTCAGTCACAAATTGCTTGCTCCAAGAGTGTCAAAAACCTGCTTAGTTCAAGTACGTAGAATGAGGCAGATGTGCCAATAACCCGTCCATGACATTCCTGCAGGTCAAGTATCCAGAGCACAATGGAAAAACTTAAGTCAGATCTTGAGCAATGGTTTAAGATCACTAATTCAGTTTTGCTACCTGACAGCACAGTGGCTGCCAGCAGGTTTGCTACTGGATCCCAGTCCCAGGTAAGAATAAGCCATCACAAAATGGATTTAAGTCACAGGTAAAGGTAAACCATCATGAAAAGCCAAACTGACTCTGTGACAAGGTGTCACTGTATGACCAGCTGGCATGGGCTACACTCACTGTAGTGTAACCAAAGACCTGTTGTCATTAACTTATGGTGCACCTGCTACTTCAAGGGTTCAGTGGAACATGGAAAGGTGGCTACAGCAGAGGGCAAGGTTGTCCAGCAGATCCCTATTCACCAGCAAGAGTCCTGCCTGGAAGGTAACAAAGAAGGGTCCAGAAGTGACAATAGTACCAGAAACGAATATGCAAAGCAGAACTTTGCAGAACAAGGGAAAACACATTACAACACCTGTGAAATAAACTGAGCATCAGACAAGAGCCAGATCGTTCGCTGGAACAAGGGACCTTGAAATTCAGGTTCAAGAGCTAATGCAAAAGAGCTGAAGATAAGCATGTCTGGATGTCTGGCAACATAAGCATGTTAATCCTGGAAGACTACAGGCAGGAGTTCTAGTAATGAAGAGTTAGAATTACATCCCAAGACTGATGAAAAATCAAATTGTACATTACACTATCAAGATGACTACGAGGCAGAAGTACAGAATCTCATCACTGTCAATTAAAGCAGAGGAATATATCAGGCTTGTCAATCAAAGGTTAAAATAAAGACTACTGCAATGTCCAATAAGCTCTATGAAACTCACAGGGATATTCAATCAAGCATTCATTTATGTCCTTAAAAATATTCTGGATCAGTCTCAGAACTGCTTGTACCAGTAGCTTGAGGTGACTCTCACATAGCACACACGAGGCAAGAGCAGTGGTTACTAACACATTCCCACCAAGCCAAGACTCTACACATGGATGAGCTGCAGATGGGCCACTTCATCACTACAGAGAGTTTAAACGTGTTCTTTTCCAGGCACTGAGAGCACCTTGTCAACTACTCAACTGAGTTTAAGATCACATTCCCTCGTCCCCACAGTGCCCATTTAAGAATATCTTCGTTACATCGGAACTAAGAAAAATCCACCCAAGCCAAGTCGTATGTACAGAGGAATCGGGTCTGGAAATCCTCATCTAAGAACCACAGTAAGTTACTTGTTGTCTCTGAACGAGACAAAAGCTTCAAACCGAAAACCACACAGCTTTGATGCAAGCTCAGCATACAGGTATGGAGTGCTGCACTGTAATTCCACAGTCAGAAGTGTGATGTCAGAATACCCACAGGATAAGATAACATAGAAAGTCACCAAGTTATATTATATTGCTTGTTACCTACCTGGACGCAGTCGGCAATGAGAATCTTGGAGCAAGCAGGAATACTACATCCGGGTCCTAATGTCCATTGCCATTTGTGGTACTACGTTCCTCACAGTTATGAACTGCAGAAATGCTGGCTAAGTGCAGTTATGTAGCAGGCCACTAGTTTAAAGTGTAAATTGCAGTCTCAAACTCCAGCAAGAACTTGCTGCCACAGTAAATGGTTGCCAAGGAGAAGCCAAGAATTTGTCTACCACAAAAATACCACAAAATCTCAAAAGCATTTTCAATTTCTCATCAGCTGTATAAATGATTAGTGTAATGTATCTACGCCAGAAGGTAAGATTATTCTGTATTCATTTTTGAGAAAGTGTGAAGACATATGTGTAACGATACCAGTTTTCTACTTGCTGCAGTTTTTAGAGCTCCAAGCGTCAAAATGGGCTCAATTTTGATAAAACAAGCTAAATTGCAACAGCCAATGTCCTCCAAGTCCAGTACAAAAATGTTATGTGATCCAGACCATCCAAAAGCAGGTCTGACCAGCAAAGCACTTTTCTGAATGATTTTAGAAGATTCAATTATATAAATCTGAGTTTATGAAAGAAGTCCAAAACCTCATAGGAATAGATCAAAGGAATGTCACTTTCTCACCTCCCACATTTAGTAACTTTTATCAGATTTTAAAGTTGACATGTTTGCCAGCTTTTAAGACACCATCTTTAAAAGGTCTTGAAAAGAAGTTGGCTAGTTCATCATATGCCTGTTTAGTACATGCAACTCAAAGCAGAACTTGTTTTAGAAATTCTGCTTCTGCAGCTACAACAAAGCCAGATTTAACCAAACTTTCAGATCTTTTGAAAACTGCCAAATCTTTCAAATATATTTACTAATCATGGTTTTGCAGCTCAGCTATTTTAATACCTAGCAACAGTAGCTTACGTACAAAACAGGGGTACCCAAAGAAAAGCTCTGTAAGGTACAAAGACAGCAGCATCCTTCACTCTTCCAAGTTACAGAACTATAAAAGAACATACTTTAGGATATGCACCAGCATCTCTTTTAATAAAGAATGACATGTAATCTGAAAAATAAACTGAAAAAATTAATTTAATGTTCATGTTCAGAATTCCCCACCTCGGACACCTTCACCTTTTGAGGGTGTCCCATGAACACCCTCCAGAAAAGATATTGTTTAAAACCACTTCAATAATGCAAATTGCATCGATACTGCTTATTTGTAAACTATCCAATACAAGTAACTTCCAAATACTTGGTCTGCAGTTTAGGAACTGCCAATTTGGAATTTCCTCCTCAACAGTAATTCATTGTTGCAGCATGTTATCAACCCCCAAACTTTTCTGGGTAAACAAAAAGCATCATTCACCAAACAAGCTGAATTGCTCTTTCATGAGCTTCATGTTCCACGTCAGTGTTACCTGTATCAGCATTTCCCAACTTGCTATTCTGTCATTTAAGGGGTGACAGTACTTCAAGAGTGATCAGACATCTGTACCCTAAAACCCTGCAATCTGACACTTTAGGTTTTAATCACAGGGAAAATTTAGCAGAAAATTTAGAATTAGCCAATGCTTAGCACAAGGAATGGAAGGATATTGGGAAGATTAAAGCTATTCAGAGAACTCCAGTGGTTGGGGATCATGTGAAGGTACAGCCAAGCTAAGTTTACCTACTTTGTGCCAAGCAGGTTGATGTATCCTGCATTAACACTGAGGTATTTGACACTGGGAAGTCACGTTCCCAGTTTACCTGGTACATTGTAATAACAACCAAAGCAACTACCTTACCAATGAGTCCAGAATGCTTTGAAATTCTTCTGGGGCTTAATAAAATGAACAGCAAACTAACGAATTCATCAGATCTTCTACAAAAAGAACCTTAAAGGGAGTTTATTTGCACTGTGTAGTAGTAACTCTTAAAACTCCAGATTCAGATACTACTTTTGAAGCATTATCTCCAAACATCAATAATAAAAAAGCGATAACCATCATGCAAGCAAGCTGATTGCTGTATTTTACATACAGGATTTTAGGATTTGCCCACCAGCTACACAATTTAAGAATAGTTCCTGCAGTCCCCATAATACAAATGATTGTATTCTGAACTAGGCAAATTAGTCCACTGTTAGCATGAGGACATAAGCAAATTAACCTTAATCACTCGAGTAACACTTCTGGTCTTTTTGCCAAGCAATTTCAGGCAGGTGTACAACATGGAGCAAGGCCAGATCCTGTAATCTCAAGACAGCTTAAGAGCATATAAATATCACATTAACAATCCTTTAGTGAGGAAGTCAGCCAATACAAGGCATTCTATGAATTTATTTTAAAATAACCATTGCTAGTCTTCTGCTTAAAGTCTTTGAAAGATTCCAAGCAGTACTGCCAGGGTGGTAAGTGCTACCATCCCACCACCCATAGCTAAAATATGGAATTCATTACTGCACTGCTTGCAGAGAAGCTTTAAATAACGTATCTCACAGCATTTGTAAGATTTCCATTTGCTTCCTTATTGCAGCACAATTACTGCTCAAAAAATCTGCACCTACTGCAAAGTTCAGCTACAATTTAACCCAATCTTTGGCTACAGAGGCACTGTGGGAAGAGATCTCACTCTTCACTGCAGCTCCACACCCTGGTCTAGGTCCGACCTCAGCTCGAGGCTCTCAGGTTACTGTGGCAGGTGTGGCATTTGGCCTCGTTTGTTTAACCACGACTGGCAAGAAGAGTTACTACATTTAGTTTTCTATTTATTTTAAGCACAGTAAAAAAAAGGTTGGTACACTTTGGGAATTCAGTGGCACAAGGTACACTGCCATCAAGTTAGGGACGTTATACATCAAAAAAACAGCTAAATTTGATTTTGAAACACTGCATTACATAATTAAATTGTACTCGCCCAAACAGACCACTTACAAATATTAGGTCAGTAAGTTTCTAACATCCATAAAAACGTAGCTTTCTTACTAAAATGCAAGAATTAAGAAGTCGGTGTCTAAACAAGACAGACAAAAACAAACTGGAATGAAACTACAGGTCACATCTAAAATCGGGGCTTTTTGTTTGGGGCTTCATATTCTTCTCTCCCTCTACCATATCCTGCTGGTGTTCCAGGCCCCATTCCTCTAGGACCCTGGCCACCCACGGGCCCCGCACCTCCCTGCCCAAAGCGTTCAGGACGCTATTGGAACAGAATTAACAGTTCATTATAAGTAGTTGATGTCCATGTGTGTTAAGTATATATTTTTAGAAGGTTCCGTAGTCAAGGTTCGTCGATACAATCACCATTGAGCCGATCCACAGGTACCGGGAACATAGAAAGGAAAAAAGGGTAATTTAAAAATTAGTTTATTGTAATACATGCCTTGAGGTATGTTCCCACTTGATGCATTCTCATACATCTGTTACAAAGAACAGATCCTCCCTGCAGTGCTAGAAATGTAAGCATTAGTGCAGATGTGAATTAACAACTTTTCCAAATGAGCTCTAGCAAAATTTTCAACCAAGTTAATGCAAATAGCTTGTGAACTTCTCACCTTTAGTGCAGTAAAAGCTCAGATTACATCACTGTCATTTCCAAATAAGCCTAATGAGAGAATGCAGCTCCAGTTGGCTGAAGCAGGAGCTGACATTCATCAAATGTAACAGAATGCCTACTCACCAGGACTGGCATGTGCTGTCTAGAGACCATGTGCTTTTCAAGATGGGGTTAAGACTACGGTCTGCTGACTAAACTGCAGAGGCCTTTGGCAGTACCAAAACTCATTGTGAGCACTACTGCATTGCAAGAAGAAAAAAAAAATGTGAAAAAAGCTACTGACCAGTGCTTTACCTAACCAACGGAACTGCTCGAGCAAAGACTGGCACTTGTTCAAACCCAATGTACTCCGGAGCTGCTGGTGCTGCATCAGATGCAAAATGTGTTCCAAGCACTCAGTGTTTTCAGTTAGAGCTATGCACAGAGGGTTGTGTGCATCCAGGCAGTATCTCCCTTCCCACCCCACCTTCGCCACGAGCTCTTGGAAAATTCACAGCTTCACAGCAATTGAACAGGTTTCACACCAAGGTGTAACAGCTAAGTTACTCTGCAATAAAGCAGAGATTTCAGGTCTATTTACTAGTACCTCTAGTTGCATGTACTTTGTTACTGTTTTACTAGGTGTGATCAACATTCAACCTACAGAGGTTACACATTATGAGTTCAAAGAGAGCTTTAAATTTTCATTTCAACCAAGGTTCCCACTACCGAGTCACAGAACAATGGTAGGTGGTCTGTTACAAAAAGTATCTGCAACTGAAAATGCACATTTCAGAGCTCCTGACTTCTGAAAGTCAGCACCAATCCTTCCAAGAAAGGAGTTTCACAAATATTACTTAGGTTATTTCTGCCTAATTCATGGCAGCTTCAGCTCATCTCCAGTTCTGTTTAAAGGTATCAGCCCAGGAACTGTGACCGCATTGTGTGGCAGAGATCCCCAGCCTAAGAAACTCCAGGCAGTTAATCCACCTCACTGTCACATCTTTTGACCAGATCACATTTCAGGTATTACACAAGTTCAACATGCACCTGTACCATGGTTTTCAGGAGAAAAATGTACGTAGTATCCACCACACACTGCCTAACTGCTCACAGGAAGCTCAGAACTGCTACATATCAGTAGGTTATTGAGATACCTTAAGGCAAACAGCACTGTCTACTGAATCAATGATGCTCTGTGAAGTTACCATTCCAAAGATATGTTCCCCAAAAAGATAAAACAGAAGATATCTGACCAGCTACAATGGTAGCTTCAGCTCATTAAGCCAGAGGCCTAAACCCACCCAAAAATCATGTAGTTCAGCTTGTGCTACAAGTGTACACCCTTTCAGGAGGGTGAAAGCACACTGGTATCGCCACCTAAGCCAACAGATTCCCATCCTGCCCATTAAACACTTCTGTCATCTACATCTGTGGTGCTTCAGTGTATGAACACCAGACAGGCTCCAAGCCCAGTCACACATGTAGTGTGCCAGAAATTAGTACAGTCTAGAAACATACCTCGGAACAGGAGATATGCTGTAGTTTTAACAGGCTCTACCTTTGTGTCATGCCCAACACAGGAAAACAGACCGGGCTATCATTCCTTTGGGAGACAGGAACCACAAATGGCTACAGTCCGGGATAGCTGGAACATGCCTGAAGCTAAAAACCAGCATTTCTGCTCTTCTACAGCAACACCAGCACAGACTAAGGGATATGCTGTTTACCACTGATAATTTAAATTAATCTGCTGCTGGAAGAGACCTGAGCGCAGATTTTGGGCTGAACAGCACACCCAGACCAACATACATCCAGCCTACCTAGGCTTGGAAGGGCCAAAACAAACAGTGTTACACGTGGGGAAGGAGAACAAAAAAATCTCTCTTGTCCATCAATATAGAACATCAAATTACTGAAAAGCTACCACATTAAGTATTTTGATGAAATTTGTCAGATTCTCTGGAATTCATAAAAAATCCTTCCAAGCCTAACAGTGACGCAGAATTTCCAAAGTCCAATGAAGTCAGTTAATTACAAATATGCTTAAGAGCACATTTGAATTCACTTACAATTTCTGAGTGTGTAAACTACCATAAAGTTTATCAACTACTCTAGTGCTACACACTGCCACGTTGTCCTGTGTTAAACACCTGACAAGAGAGTCAGCAGTTAACAGTGACATTTCCACAACCATCCGAACACTGGAGAACTCATTCCCAACCACGACAGCTCCCTTGTGCTAAGCTAAAGCCACCACAGGATACGTTACCATGTCACTTCCCATCATAGAACCACTCATGGCTGCTTGGCCAACTCCTGGATTAGCTTCATAACCTATGCCGCCACCACCTCCCAGAGGTGGAAATTTCTGGGCTGCTGAAGCATAAGGATCTAAGAGAGAAAAATACATAATCATATTCTGACAATTTCTAAGTTAGCCACACAGAGTAATTACTTAAAAGATTCTTTACCTCCCATGTTCATTGTGGCAGCACCACCCATTCTCATGTCGCGCTCCCTCTGCATAGAAGAAACAACTTTTAACTTGGATAATCAACCACCAAAATCCAAACTTTTCAGGAGACAAAGTATGTGTACAGCCAACTACTGCCACTGCCCATACGCAAACACAGTGCAATCACCAACCCAACGGAAGCAGAACACAAATCTTGAAAACACAACTACAAAATCCCTGAGCATGGTAATGTAACCAAAACCCACCACGATGTCACTTACTGGATCCATGTAACCCATTCTACTGTAATTCTCTTCCCTCTGTCTTCTCATCTGCTCTTCCATCTCCCGCTGACGGATCATCATCTCCTCCTCCCGCCGGCGACGCTCCTCCTCCTGCCTGGTCACCACAAAGCACACTGTTAAACTCCAGGAGTGAAGCACACTGAACACACACCAACATCAATTGCTCCAGAATTATAAAGGCACTGAAATATTACACTTCAGAAAAAAAAAAAATAAATGTACTCTATGGTGCAGCAAATATTTGAGGAGAAACTTACACTGCAGTTCAATTTCGCAAACACAAACTGAAGCAGCAATGGTGTTTCTTGAAAAATAAAAACTTTCATATGTAAGTAATAGGAAAAATAAAAGTGTAAATATAACTCTGAATAAAATCCCATGAAAGCCGAACTAACCTCAGCTGAATTTCCTTGCGTTTCTGCATTTCCTGATTATGGAGCTCTTCCATACGCCTCAGCTCCTCCTGGCGCCTCATGAGGTCTGCAGGAATGAAGCCTGTGAGCAGCTAAATGTACTCTATGGCACATTTTCCACAAAATGCCACATTTTAACTGCTACATCTGAAACCTGCCTTAGATCTGCCTCAGCTGCACTGTGGCAGAGAAGTACCTTCCAGTGTCACCGTTCTTACCAATACACCACTGAAATAAATATCAAAAAACTACCAGTTCCTCTTTAACTCTGAAATTCTCAAGCCCATAGTCAGAAGCACAAATTTACTCACTAAACCATTAAAGAGCCATATATTTAAGCCAGCATTTAAAGCAAAAAGACAGTAAGAATTCAGAACCCGTTACCTTGACGCAGGAGGTTTGCCTGATGTTCATGATAAGCATCTTCCATCTCACTTTCAAGTTTGTCCTTGGCATCTTTCATGTTTTTTGCCACTTGCTCTCTCTGCTGCTTTTCCATTTCATCTAAAGATTTCCACCTCTGGGAATATTCAAATTCAAAACTGCCAGGCTGAGCAAAACGGGGAGGAGTCTCTCTTTCCCTGCAGAAAGGAAGATACTCAAGGTGGGCAATCCTGGAAACTCAAGGTCAATACAAGATCACAACCAAAATAACTCAATTATCAGGAAACATCAAGGGTGCCTGAGAATACCTAGCAACCACAGGAGAGAGAACTGGCTGTGATGGAAGTGCTGCATCTTACACACTTACACAACAGCACAGAACACAAATAATTATCATGGCAGTGTGGACACTCCTGCACTATCACATCCAAGCAAATCTTCAGAGTGCTACTGCTTGTGTGCCTCATTCTTAGCTGTCTTTAGACACTTCACTGCTGACAACTGCAGGTGCAAATCCTCAAACAAGACAGGCCTTTGCCCAAGCAGGCACAACTGAGGTGGATTTTTCCAGTGCCAAAGCACTTTGTGTCAGGGGCAAATAACAGCCTTCACTTTCAGGAAAATAGTTTTACAAGTGCTTGAGGACCAACAGTTTCTTTTGTCATATAAACAAACTTGAATTTAAAATTCAATAATTTATGGAATAAAACTACCAAGTTCAAAAGCTTTCCGTACATTACCAGTATGGAGTATTTCAACACTTTGGAACACTGTATTAATCCACATTCTTCTCAAAGCTGCTTCTAAACCACTTACAGTTTTTGATCAAAGCAAGGGTTTTGAAGACTTTCTAAGCCAAGCAAGACTGACTGGATCTCCCTCCCTGCACTCCCTATTGTGATCTTAGAAAACATAAAATTCCTACAACAAACAGGTTTAATATACAGATCCTAACACAACACTGCTGTTTCACAAAAGATTTCTCTTGACTCTTTAGTACTCCTCTAGACTCTTTGTTCCTTTATGCCAGTAGTCTGCTCATAAGCAAATCCACATGCAACAAGTTTTTACTATTCATGGAAGGCGTAAAAATTTTACTTTATTTCTCATTACAAACCATGAATGTAAATTTCCAAGTTCCCTATGGGATCATCAACCCAAGACATGCCTTAGGGAGATGACAGCTTTTAACAATAGCATGAAACAGTTCAAGTCTGATTTTTCAAGTTTCTCCATACACCACAACCATCTGTCAAGCTGCTGTTTCTCTGTACTACAATGTAGAAAACTGCTTGTGTAACACTTGGTGAATACACTAAATAAAACATTGTGTTACTTTAAGCTACAAACAAAAAAACCCCTCAAGAACTGGCAACAAAACCAAAAATCTAAAGCCTGTTTCTGAAAAATTTTCCATATTCCTCAGTGCCAGGGACATTACTGCTTAAAACACCATTAATACCCTCTTTATATCAAAAGACAGTGCCTACTTTTGATACATCGGATTCTTCTGAGCAAGCTTTTCTGGAAGACCATCTTCATCATCCAGTTGTTCCAACGGTTCCACAATAACTGGCCTGGGAGTGCTGAACAGAAAACACCCGTTTTACACCTCTAAAAGCTTTTATTCTGAAAAACTAGAATCCTACAGTCTTTATTCAGCTTAAAACTAAAAGATCCTGGCAAAGTACTTACGTTGTCAACAAAAACACCCCCTCAGTACACCGTTCAAACGCTTTCCTTGCAGCTGGCTTTGATGCAAACTCAACAATGCCTTTTCCTGTTGATCTACCTCGGTCATCTACAATCACAACAGCTCTTTCCACCGGCCCGAACTGGGAAAAAGCTTCCTCGAGCAACTCGTTGGACACGTAGGGTGAGAGGTTCCGCACCGACAGGGCAGCGGCGTGAGTGGCAAAGCGAACGCGGAGCTGCCGGCCCCTCATGGGGGTATCGTCCAACTCTGCCTTTGCGATTTCCGCAAGAGCTCTAGATTCCTGAGGGAAGCGCAAAACCCAGTTTTAGAAAAACTAAGTTGTACATCACCACATCGAGAACGAAACGGATGAACACACAACACGAATGCCTACCAATTTAATGAATCCAAAGCCTTTCCCCTTGTTGATAAAAACCTCTCCTGGCTCCCCATATTTGGCAAACAGTCTTTTAAAGTCTTCATCTGTGATATCAGCAGGCAAATTCCCAACAAACAACCGGCAGCGCTGTGTGTACGTCTTCTCTCCGGGCCGCCTCAGCAGCGAGAGGTTCGCTTTAAACCCCTACAAAGAATCAGACCAGCTCGAGCCATCACTGAGTGCTGCACACAGAATTCCGGGGAGCTCTGAGGACCCCCGGAGAACCCAAACCGCAACGCCGGGACTGCCCGGCCACAGCGAGGGGATCCAAACCGCAGCCCCGTGGCACCGCGAAGAGACTCAAATCGCAGCCCTGGCACCGCCGGGGGCACCGCGAGGGAACCCAAACCGCGGCCCCGGGACCGCCCTGACACCGGGCACCGCTCGCACCCCGCTGAGGCGCCGCCGCCTCTGCCCCGCTCCTCCCCTCAAGATGGCGG
>WEZZ01028200.1:46364-56820 GCA_013400585.1 Chloropsis cyanopogon | reverse complement strand
GGGCCGCGGTTCTGTCCCATGCCCATGCCGGGCGGCGGCGAGCGGAAATCGTGGTTGGGGCCGCCGCGTCCTCCACCGCCGCCACGCCGGTGAAAGCCGCCGCCACCGCCGCCACGGCTACGAAAGCGATCCCGCGACATGGTGTAGCGGAGGGAGGAGGCGGAGATGAGAAGAGAGCTCCGGCCGCGGCGGCTGCTACTGCTCAGTGCCCGCTGCGCAAAATGGCGGTGAGCTGGACGGCCTCGCCGCCGCCTTTGTCCGCCCCTAATATAGTATCCCCGCCCCCGGAAGCCCCCCTCCTCCCCACCAGCCAACCACCGGCACTGGCGGCCGTGACTGACAAGCAAAATCACCAATAGCGTGTCGCAATTCCCCTAACTCTTTGATCTCATTGGTAACGAGCCTGCCCTCTGTCCATTGGCGCGTTTCACCGCCGACGTTGGCACGGGACGGTCCGTTAACCCCCCGCGTGCTGATTGGGCAGTTTGAGCGGCGGGAGGCGAAGTCACGGCGGGAGCGCGGGCCGTGATTGGGTGGCTCGGCTGTCAGTCAGGCGGAGGCGCGGCGCGGGCCGGGCTGTGCGGCGCCTCAGGGTGCCCTCAGTCCTGGCCGCGGCTGGAAAAATGTCAAATAAACGTATTTTCTATTACAGTTCGCTGTTTCAGCGCGGCCGGGACCTTCGCTTCTGCTTTTAAACGCAATCTGAGATAGAAAATGTCCGATTTATGCATTCAAGGGTGGAACCCCGGCGCCAATATGGGGAACCACGTTCAGTCTGTTTTGTGTGAAAAGTCGGGCAGGGAAGCAGCTAAAAAGAACCCTGGTCTGGGAACAGCGATTCGCAGTGTTCCAGACGCCCTAGGAAAGCAGGACACAGCTTAGTGCGAACAAAAAGCGACGCCAGCTCCCCAAAATATACACGGTGCATTCTGAGGTGAAAAATAAAGCAGCTGTACCAAGACCGTAGTGGTTCCATTACAGAAAACAGGCTAAAAGCACATTCCATCTCTTTAGTGTCTCTGGTTTCAGCAGTGCCACGCGGGAGAAACAACATGACACCAGTAGGACGTTTTTATACCTTCCCTTCAGCAGTGTTTCCGTCCATCCCCCTCTCAAGCTCCCATGAATGTTTCACATTCAGTTTCAGGTCTGAAATAAATAAAATCAAACCCCGTGTGAAACCTAAGGGAAAGTCCCACGTTAATTTCACAGGCCTGGAACTGTGGCAGTGCTGTGATAAATCATCATCAATCGCATAAATATTTCTGATTCCCTGGGGAAGTCAAAGGCCCGTTTCATTCTTCATTGAATCATGGAATCACTGAGTAGTTTGGGTAGGAAGGGACCTTAAAACCCACCCTGTTCCACCCCCTGCCATGGCAGGGACACCTTCCACTGTCCCAGGCTGCTCCAAGCCCTGTCCAAGCTGGCCTTGGGCACTGCCAGGGATCCAGGGGGAGCCACAGCTGCTCTGGGCACCCTGTGCCAGGTCCTCACCACCCTCACAGGGAACAATTCCTGCCCAATATCAATCTAGCCCTGCCCTCTGGCAGTGGGAAGCCATTCCCCTTTGTCCTTGTAAATTGTCTCTCTCCATCTTTCCTGTCACCTCCTTCAGGTACTGGAAAGTATTAGGTCTTCCCAAAGTCTTCTTTCGTACCAGCTGAACAATCCCAATTCTCCCAGCCTTTCCTTATAGGAAAGCAAGAAAAGAAATGTCTCTGTGGCTTTATATTTTTTAAATAAAAACGAGCCACAGATTGATCCTGGCCCTGAATCAGTGTTATTATGGCTGTGGGACTTGAGGCACTTCCAAGCTGCTGCAGGATGGAAACTCCAGGTTGTTTTAAAATGGATTCTGGCCGTGGCCCTGCTGCCGGCAGTGAGTGTTTCCACCACGAGGTGTCTCAGAGGTTAAACCACTGCAAGAACAAATTTGGGACTGGCTCTTATCACGCACAAACAACTGGCATCACCTCGCTGTCACATCTGGTTCTGTCTCTTCAGGAAACAAATAATATTGAGTGGAAAAGTGTTGAGTTTGCCTATGTTGTGTCTTATGAACTGTATGGTCAGGAACTACTAATTTTTATCATTCTTCAAAATAAATAAAGAGTATAATTCTTCTCAGAATTCTGCAACAATCTGCGCTACAAAAATCAGAACAGAAAAAGGGAGGGGCAGCTGAGATCTCTGCTCTGTGTGACCAAGGACAGGACCCAAGAGAAGGGCTGGAGCTGTGGCAGGGGGAGGTTAGGTTGGATATTAGGAATAAGTTCTTCCCCCAGAGGGTGCTGGGCACTGCCCAGGCTCCCCAGGGAAGGGGCACGGCCCCGAGGCTGCCAGAGCTCCAGGAGGGTTTGGACAGCGCTGCCAAGGATGCACAGGGTGGGATTGTTGGGGGGTCTGGGCAGGACCAGGAGTTGGACTTGATCCCTCTGGGGCCCTTCCAACTTGAGATATTCCCTGATTCTATGGCTCTATGAAAAATCTATGCAAGGATCTGTAGAATTTACCTGAAGCAAAGTGGCTTTGAATTTCTCCAGATCTAGTAGAGGCCAGGGTAAGAGTCCATGTTTTGCAGCTGCAATATGAGTGTTTATCCTGGTCTTCAAATCAGAAAAAAACTGATGTCTGAGCAGGACTTGAAGTAAAAACAACCTCTGTTAACAATCACCTGCTTTGTAAGTGTTAATGCTGAGCAGCTGGCTGCTTTCATGTAAAAACAGACACTGAGGAAGAAAGCTTGGGATGTTCTCCCCAGTATGTTCCACTGTAAACAAATATATCTGAGACTGGAAATTCTCTGTGGCACCCAGGGTAAGAGTTGAAGTATTTCTCCATCCTTCACGTTGATCTGTTCACTGGGATGTTCAGTGCACACATACATTAGTTCAGTTTAATAGGGGCTGTCGAGAGAAGAAAAAAAGGAAGAGCTCCAGACCTTTCTTGCCCTCAAAATATTAATCTATTTAAAAATAACACTAGTGTTACTACTTCTGAGGATTTTTCATACTGTACAACTGATCAAAAAATTGAATTAAGCTGTGGTAAGAAGCAGTCTGTGACTAATGAGGAAAAGACCTTAGAGGAATATGACAGAGAATCAGGCTGACACAGAGGTGCCCAAAGTTCTGAATGTCTCAGCTGCCACGAGCACAGGATAATCCTCAGGTAATCCCTGTGTGAGCTCAGCAGGTGATTGATTCAGATACATTTTCTTCCCTGAACTGTTTCCTCTGTTATAAACATAAACACAAGACTGGCAAGGAGAAATCTGTATTATGTCTCTATTATTAATTGCAGATTGTAGGAGGAAGGAGCAGCGTGTGTCCAAGCTGCTAATTAGGAATAATTACCCCATGAGGTTCTGTAAGTGTCCCAAGTACAAACAAACATGAATCCCACTAACATCCCTTCCCACTGAAGAAGCAATTAAACATTGAGAGGAGCTGCCATGTCTGCATTCCCTGGACAATTTTGACCCAGAAGAAAACAGTTTAAGGGCTGTGTGCACAAATTCCAGTATGCCCCAGAACTAGAGGTGCTCAGGAATTCTAAGAATCAGGAAGCAAAGGGAGGAGTGGGAAGGGAAAGCAGAGCAGGGAGGCACCCAGAAGGTGCAGGGTAGAGTCCTTGCCCTGCTGCAGGCTCTCCTAAGCCAAGTCTGTGTTGCACTGGGATAAACCTGCCTGGAAGCACAGGGATTCCTGCAGAACATTTCATCATTGTGGGGCTCACCAAAGTGTCATGAAGAAGCGTGACCTTTGAGAGAATAAAGGAAGAAGCAAAATGCCAGTAGCATCACCTGGTATCTGAAGCTGAGGCAGGAAGGCAGGAGGGGCCAAGAGCTGCTGCAGAGGCTCTCCAGCTCCCAGGAACTTCCCTTGGCACTCGGTGATGAGGGTTCTCCTCTCCCTCCAGTGCTGTTTTCACGTCTCCTTGAGCACGGATTAAATCTGCTCTCCAAGAGGTTTTTCCTCTATACCATGACAAATATGCCTATAGGCTTAAAAATAGAGAGCTCTGAGGTTGGGAAGTTGTGTGACTTGACAAGATCACACAGTGGATAAAGTGGTCTTTCCCTCCTCTTGCTGCCTGTGTCTCCCCTCTCAGCAGTAGCTGCTCTGCCAGTGGGCAGAGTGATCCTTGGACAGCTGAGCGTGCCAAGACTCTCTTCCAAGAGGCTCCAAGAGCCCTTCATTCCCAGTGATGTTAATTGGAGTTAAGGATGCTCACTGCCTTGCAGGAACACTCAGCACAGTTGTACAACAAAGCTGTCAGTCCAGACATGTCCTTGAGCTGTGGAGAGAAATGAGATAGACATAACTAGAATTTATCCCACTGCCCTACAGTTAACAGCACCCGTGTCATCTATTAAGAGAATTTAATTTTCTGTGGTTTTCAACTACAGAGAATTTAATTTTGTATTTCTTAGATGAAGAAAATTTAAAACTCTGTCACGTTTTGTCACCTACTGGCCACAGTCCTTTAGATGCAGCCCAGAAATCCAGTTGTGCCCTGGGCTGCATCCAAAGGAGCGAGGCCAGGAGGTTGAGGGAGGGGATTGGGGATTCTCTCAGACTACCTGGGAGCACTGCATCCAGTTCTGGTGCCCCCAACATTAGGGGAACATGGAACTGTAGGAGGGATGTGAATTTGATAAAGGGGCTGGAGCACCTTCCCTATGGAGACAGCCTGGGAGAGCTGAGGTTGTTCAGCTGGAGAAGAGAAGGATGTTTGGAGACCCCACAGCATCTTCCAGGATCTGCAGGGGCCTCAAGGAAAGCTGGAGGGGCTCTGCATCAGAAACTGGAGTGACAGGACAAGGAGGAATGGCTTCCCACTGAAGAAGGGGAATTTAGGCGTGATATATGGAAGAAATTCTCCCTTGAGAGGGTGGGCACGGGGTGCCCAGAGCAGCTGTGCCTGCCCCTGGATCCCTGGCAGTGCCCAAGGCCAGGCTGGACAGGGCTTGGAGCAGCCTGGGATAGTGGAAGGTGTCCCCGCCCATGGCAGGGGGTGGAACAGGGCAGCTTTAAGGTCCCTTCCAACCCGAACCAGTGTGGGATTTTCTGACAATAAATATGTGGCAAGAATGGGATGTAACTGTTGCAGAGAATCCTGCTCTTCCATCTCCCAGAGACAAGCAGGGAAACAGATACATCAACTCTGCAAAATCCAGCAGTTCTGAGCTGAGCTCTGGTTAATGTTTGGCTATGCATGGAATGTCAGTGGGGCAGAAGGGAGTAGACTCACAATGCTGTATTTCATCAGGCTGCCATTTCCTCAAAAATCTAAAGACTGGCCATGTCTTCTCTGTATGTATTTTTTTTAATACACTGCTATTTCCAAAAGATAAACACAAAAGATGGAACAAAAAATCAAAACCTTTTTTTTCATAACACAAAAATATTGGAAATATTAAAATAAACAGGTTAATTCTGCATTTGGAAGTTTGTGAGTGTGCAGTAATTTCCAATAAAGATTCGAGAAGAGGTCTCCAAACAACACAAATGGCCAAAGAACTCCAGAGGTTACTCATGTCATTCTTCAGTGACTCTCAGAAGACAAAGATAAAATTAATCCTGCTGTAGCACCAGGCACTTGAAGAGACTTCCCAGGGGATTACTGCTCTGACAACCTGACACCTATCCCAGACCTTGAGCACAATCAGATTTTGCAAAAGTCTGACAGTTCCCTTTTTGAAAATTAGTTTTGGCATCTTATTATGGCAAGTAGTAAGATCTAAACATCATGGTATCACGATGGCTAGCAGAGCCTGCAAGCAATCTGAAATGTCTCGTGCAGGTTTTACTGATCTCACCCCGTTTTACTCTGGGGGCTCGCAGGGTGAGCTTGGTGCCAGCATGAACCCTCCCACTGACCAAGGACCACAGGGCTGTCACAGGGAGGAGGTTTGCTTGGGGTGGGAGTTTGGATTTTCTGCAGGGAGACAAGAGCAGATAGAAAAACAAAAGTAAAGACCCAAAAGCAAAGAGAAAACTCACATTTCCTTTCTTCTGCTTCAACAAAAGAATCTGCCGTGAACCTGCTACAAAACTTCTGTTACTATAAACTGGATTTTCGTTAGAAAAACTTTCCAGTAAGTCTGTCCTGGTAGCACAAGAAAGGCATAAATATAACTGGAAAATAGATAATGACTGTATAAGAAAACCAAGTGCAACAAAGAGAAATTTTCTGCTTGATCTTACGGCAACCTCCACCCACCAGTCTGCTGTGGATGAGATGGATCCATGTCCCAAGAGGGCATCGAGCTGGTGGTCTACAGTTAAATAAAGAACTCAGTTCTCCATCTGGGTTTTGTGCTTCTGCCGTAGAATTTTTCCCAACAGATCACCCAGTACAAAAAATAAGCTTCAAAACGATGCACTGACGACTTTTAAGGCTCCAGAGTAAGACAGATACAGAGTCCCTGACGCAGAGCAGCATCAGCTGTTTGTAACACAGAATTTGCTATAAAAGTCTGCATCCCACATCTGCACGTTGGTCGCTGTCTGTTTAAATATTTCATGATGTGTGCAATTAAGGTCTTTCCTCCCTGTTGACTCTGTGACTTTAGAAATCCAAAGTACTTATCTTGACCCACGTTCTGGGCTTATTTTCACATTTGCACACTGACAATGAATCAAAACAATTTCTTTTGTATTTATAACCAGATTCACTTTGGGGAGCTGAGAGCTGCCATATTTGGTGTGCAAAAACTGCAGTCTGGCATGTTTGGAAACAAAAGCCTGTGTTATTGAGACTTAAAAAGAGGATGCAAAATAGATTTATAATTATTGTAATTAGAATAAAAGCATGATTGCAGTGAACTTAAATCCTGATCCAAGTTTCATACACATGCACAAACCATCCAAACAGAAATTAACTTCATAATTAATATTGGATTATTCCTATTACAAAAAAGGCACTATTAATTATTGATGATGCTTGTGCTTTTCCCGAGCTGTTTCCATCTTTTCCCCTCCAGTTCATGGAGTGCTGGGGGTAATGCAGCATGTACAAATAAATCACTCAGAGTGTGTAAGTTACTCCACACTCCTGCACGCAGGAGGACCTGCTCCTGGATGTTCTTATCAAGCAGAATACAGAAGGGCATTTGTTTGTACGAGCAGAGCTAGAATATTCTCTTTAGAGTTCAGCTTCCTCCTTTCATCCCACCCACCACCAGACACTTCCTGACATTTCTCCTGCAGGCAGAGCAAGGCAACTGCCTTCTTTTTTTTTTTTTTTTCCTTTTTCAACGGCTGCTCCTTCAGTTATCTGTAGGTGGTGGGGGAAGGGGATGTTAACAGCAAACACAGCCAGAGCAAGTCTGGGAATGAGGGGGAGTTTCAGGATGGAAATAGGCCCCTGCCAGCCCTCCTGCGTCTGTGCCTCTATGACTAAGCATTTGCTGTTTAAAGCTTGGCTTTTCTCTTTCCTTGATCCTTGTTGTTTCCAAGCCTCCTGTTCCCCTTTGTCCTGGCAGCTCCTGACATCACCAGCACCAGGGGAACACAAATCCCACCCAGCACGTGGAGGGACAAACCAGAGCAGCCCCTGGGCTGGGACACAAACCCACAGTCCTCACTTGCCCCCGGGTTTCCTTTTTCTGCTCAGGGCTCAAGAGGAGACCACTGCAATTGTTTTTCCCCTGAAATATTCCTGTATTTTCTAACAGCATTACAGCCCTGCTTCAGAAGAGTCTGCAGTACAAAAGCACCTAAAATTAAGAGGTGTCTGCAGTTTGGCCCATCTCTGGGACAGAAAAGGCCACTGGCTGCTCATCTCCACATCCCTTTTCAGTCCATTGCAACAAGGACAAAGTGCCCAAAGCACCACATGGTTTAGAGCTGAATGTGGTGGTGGTGCTGTTTTGATGGTTGGTTTTGGTGATCTTAGAGGTCTTTTCCAACACTAACAATTTCATGATTCTTTGTGGGTACAACATCTACAACAGCCATGTTTTCCTCCACCCATCTCCCAAAGTTGTCCTATTTGGATGCTCACCGGAAAGGAAACAAGATTATTTGTTGTTATTAATTCGTGTTTGACCTGAAACACACAGCAGAGCTGTTCCACCTGCAGCTGGAATTCTCTGCAGAGACCCCAGCTCTGCTGGAGCAGAGGCAGGAGTGCCCAGCCCCGAGCCACAGGGCTGGCAGGTCTGCAGGGGTGCCCAGCCCCACTCCCCACAGCTGGCAGGTTTGCTGGGTGATCTATATTCAGCTGTGCATGCCCGTGGGGATGTGCAAAGATCATTCATCCAGTTCACTGAACTGCAGCCTGCGTGTGGAGGGGGTTTTGTGGCTCCTTTTTGAATGTCACTGGTTTAAAGAGGAATGGTCTCACGCAGGACTGTGCAGCAGATTGGAATATGGGCACTCCAGGGGTGAATTAAAAAGCAATTCTAAAACAATAGTGTGGAACAATCTTATCTTTTCCCTGCCTTATCCAGGCATTCATCTTGGGCTGTTCTGCTGGAGCCATCACCACATTATCCACATATTCTGCAGTGTCTTTTTTAGCCACAGACAGCTCCTGTAGAATCACAGAATCATGCAATGGTTTGAGTTGGAAGGGACCTTCAAGATCATCTTGTTCCACTCCCTGCCATGGGCAGGGACACCTTCCACTATCCCAGGTGGCTCTGAGCTCCATCCAGCCTGACCTTGGACACTTCCAGGGATGGGGACAGCCACAGCTTCTCTGGGCAGCCTGTGCCAGGGCCTCCTGTGAACACTCAGAGCCCCCTGCTCCTTCCCAAGGAACAATTCCTTCCCAATATCCCACCTAACCCTGCCCTCTGGCAGTGGGGAGCCATCTCTCCTTGTCCTGTCATTCCAGGCCTTGGAAGCAGCCTCTCTCCATCTTTCCTGTTGTCCCCTTCATTTGTTTCTCTATTTTTTGTCTTGCTAGAAAATCCCATTGAGAAATGTGTGCATTTTCAGCTGGTCCACACACGTACAGAACATCTGTGCTGTGACCCACATGCTTTTGGGACACCTGTGTGCTCACAGGGGACTTTTGTGCACAACACCTGGGGAACCCTGACATGTGCAGCCTTATAGTGAGACTGCATTAGAATTTCTAACTCTTAAAAAAATTAAATATAAATCCCAATTAAATTTTTTATTGTTATTTTGTCCCCATTTAAAAAACTAAAAAATATTCATTCTTTTCTTTGTAGCTATCTAAAGATAAAATTATTTTTTTACTTACTATAAAACTAGAATTATTTTAGACTTCAGGATAAGGATTATTTTAATTTAGACTCGAGGATGAGGATTATTGCATAAGTGAAAAGCATTAATTATTAAATATCACATTAATTATCTCTCTGTCCTTGGAATGCCATGATTTCTAAGAGAGACCTGACAGGATTTCCTAAATGAATCCCAATATTCTGCACCCAGCACTTCAGGCCAGCTGAAGGACAGTGTTTATATAAGGATCACTTCAGTCACCACTGAAATGCAGCTGCAGCTCAGCACCAGCCTTTAATTTTGCAAATCAGATAAACTGGGAAGTGGAGATTTCCTTTAAGACCAAGTTTTAATTAGCAGATAGATTATTTAATTATTAAAGAGACAGGAACACATTGTCCTTATCGACTTCTGGGTGCTGGCAATGTCCGACATGGCTCACAATAAAAAACCTCAATAATCTGTATCTCACATATGGTTTCAAAGGTTTTCTTAACGAGCCACCAGTGTTCATTGGCTACATGTTACATAGTTCTCTTTTAATTAGCATTCTATCTTCTACTGGGTAATGATTCTCTTGCTTCTCGTGTTAATTAGTGCCATGCTCAGTGTTCCTCTTCGTTTGGGTCGGTGTTTTTTTGGGTCAGTGGTCCCTGAGTTGGTGGATGCGATCTCCCCCTGCCAGAATTACCCTTCACCCAGCTGCAGCTGACTCACACAATTGCCAGGTTGGGTTTATTTGTTCGTTCTTCTGCCAGATGTCTTTGTGGCCCATCAATTGTGCATTTCCTGTGCCCACCATCACCGGCACATCCTCCCAGGCTTTGTTAAACTCCTTTTAAGCCTGAGATCCTGAGGAATGTCCAGGCCTAGACCTTAACAGGGCAATCCTACCAACAATACCTTGTTTCTCTAACACCTGAGCATCACTTAGATCTCGTAAGCTGCTATTTGTTCCACGGATTTTCTCCCTTTTTCTTGACGAGGCTTGAAAGCACACACGCACCAAACGCCACAGAACACCCTTAAGGAAATTTTTACATATCCCACATTTTGCACCACTACCAACAAACGTTCAATCCACTCTAAAAATCACTCCATTCAAAACCAATTCATCCACGAATGACGCAGCGAGAGGCAGCACAGGTGAGGTGGGCGCCGTGAGGGCGGCGCTGTGGCCGGGCCCTCACCTCAGCGGCGCCAGCAGACCACCGACCACCTCCCGCCACCGCCACAGCCCCGCC
>WEZZ01028200.1:0-46191 GCA_013400585.1 Chloropsis cyanopogon | reverse complement strand
GGGGGCACCGAGGCGCCCGAGGCACCAGGCCGGCAGCGCTGCCCCGCGGGGCCCTTCAGCTTCCTCTGCCCCCGGGCAGTGTCCGAGCATCACCGCCACGAGCGCCTTGGCATCACCTAAATAATAAACTTGCAGCTAAGCGGGAGCTGTCGTCACGGTCCGTTCTCCTTGTTTAAAGCACGATGTCCTTGCTGCTCCTGTTAATTTCAGTTGTCCATGTAAGGCCAGAGTTAAGATGGCAGCACCATCCAGTCCTTGTAGCTGTTGGATGGCTTCTGTTAGCCATGGCCATGCCAGGACATGGCTGCAGCCTTGTGTGACTTCTGTTAGCCATGGCCATGCCAGGACATGGCTGCAGCCTTGTGTGACTTCTGTTAGCCATGGCCATGCCAGGACTTGGCTCCAACCCTTGTGTGACTTCTGTTAGCCATGGCCATGCCAGGACTTGGCTCCAACCCTTGTGTGACTTCTGCTGGCCATGCCCCTTCCAGGACTTGGCTGTAACCCTTGTGCCAGCACCTTTAGCCATGAACATCCCAGCTCTTGGTCCTTCGTTGTCACCTCTCGGTCTGTAAGCACACTGTCCATTCTCATCTATTTGGTGTCATAGAATCATTGAGGTTGGAAAACACCTCCAAGATGATCAAGTCCAACTTTGCTTGAAGAATTACTTCATCTCTTAAACCAGTGGAAGGTTCTTTGTGGCCAGCACTTTGTAGCTGTGAAGGAACTGTGGGTGAGTGTTTTAAGCAGTGCTGAAAATAATCTTGCCATGAGTCCCAGTCCATTTTAGTTGAATGCTTTTTGCCAGGAATGAGGCTTAAATCATCTTTGTGCTTGTGTGGAAGAGTCCACAGCCCACTACAAGACTGAGCTGTCCAGTTCCCTTTTCCCAGAGATGAAGAAGCTTTCCCATTCTCCAGCCTCAGGAAAGACAAGAGCAGAGGCTCAAGTTTTCCATTGGCACACGGGAGAGAAGTTTAATTGCTGAATTTGTATCAGGGAACTTGAAACTTGTAAAAGTAATTGTTGATAAACATTGAAACTAATTGTTACCAAACAGAAGGTGACCTCTCAGGCTCTGGCTGGGTGAGTTGTGTGGACGGCTGGCTACTCTGCAGTTAGGGGATGAACATCATCTGTGGATTTCTTAAACCTGTGTCTTTCCAACACTTTATTTCCAGGCTCCAGGAATTTTATGGAATTGCTCACAGACAGTACATAAACATGCAGGTCTTTGGGGGAATCAAATATTGCCTAGCTGCAAGGAGTGTGAAGGGAAATGGCTGCATGTAGGATGGTAACTCGAGAAATCTTGAATTAAACTTCATTGCCAGCGATTGAAATGTTAGTGGACAGAAGGAAACACTTTTACACCGTGAGGACAGCCAAGTTTGGAGCAGGTTGCTCAGTCTGTCCTGGTGTCTCTGGTTTTTTCGTGCTCCTTTTTTCTCTAGAGTTACTTGGTGCTACCTGCAGAAAAAGAGAATGTTGCCTTTTTTCTTCCCAAGCTTGTCAGTTATCCACTGAGGAATAACAAATTTATCATCTGGTCAATATCATCTTCATTGGTCTCAGGGAAAAATCATTTCTCTCTCTGTTGGTTAATGATTCCCTGGGTGCCAAGTCTGGAAGTCTCCATCAGTTCTTGCTCCACGTGTCCCTGTAGGTCATGGAAAACTTCCTGTGCTGGTGGCATTGGCAATGTTCTCTGCTCCTGCTGAAGCAGAGGGCTTCAGTAAAATTTAGGAATGATCCAGGGAAGTGGTGTTGCCCTGGGCAAGTAAGTTAGGAAAAAGGAAACACGACTTGCCCATGAGGCATCGTCCCAAAGCTGGTTTAGTGCCGAGATGTTCTTGAGGAACAGGGGGAGAAGTGAATCCTGGGCTGCTCCAAAGGCTGCTGGAGCCTGTGAGGAGTGAGGTTAGCAGACTGGAAATCCAGCACACAGAGATCTGGTAATTATTGAGGTCATGGAAGACCTGCAGATCCCAATTCCCTTCCCCACAGTGGCCCAGTTCCCATCCTGCAGGAGGTCAGGATTTTGGATTCTTCCAAGTCTTGTGCCTGAGGCACAACAAGCATCTCTTGTAAAAATTATTTTCCTTTGTGTGGAGAAAATAAAGACTGATTTAATGATTTCTTCAGACAGGAGCTAAGCAGTTGGTGGTATTTATTTTCAGAATTGTTCTTTTCAGTATTAGAATCTTTGCAATTATTCCAGAAGCTCATACACTGAACTGGCATGTTGCAAATCCCATGGATAAGCAGTCACCATCTTTTAACTCAATCCATAAATGAGCAACAAACTAAAAAATAAAGTTTCTGCCAGCTAAGACTGACAGAAGCTTATCTAATTTGGTTTTTAATAGGTTTTGGGAAGTTTTTGTGTTTTAGAGATTGTTAATTTCTGCCCTAAATCAAACTGTTGTGTATGCTAAGGAAAACATTTACTACATAAGATCAATATTAACTTGAAAGATATCTGCTAGTATGGTTTTTTATGAAGTTTATAAAAATATTTTTGTCAATTCAACCTGAATTTGTGTATAATATCATTGTTTTGAACAGTTAATTGTTTTGACTGGAATGTTCATTTACTTACAACAGTTGTCTATAATCCCTTGGACCCCTTGGACAGTTTGGGCTGTACTGAAATTTGACACTTGGGCTGTTGGAAATTAATGTGGTGAGAACAGGTGAACACTTGGGTGTCCACATCAATAAAACAGGTGTTTGCAAAAGATTTTTAATTTTGCATGACTGTAATTAAAAATTGAAGGAGGTCATCTTATTTAGAAAGTTTTGTTGCCAGATTACTCCAGAATGGTACAAAGATGATGGAAATGTTTCTCTGCCGAGGCTTTTGCACCTCTCAAATGATGTTTTAATCTCATAACCTTTGAATTCTCTTTCCAAAAATGAGCATAATGGATCCCAGGCATTTAGGTTAAGACTTTTCACATTGTGTAAAATACAGAAAGTTAAGTCAGCTCTTGGTGCCCAATTCAAGGCCTTTTGCATCTTTAGGACTGTGGAATTTAATTCTGAAATCACTCACAATATTCTTGAAGCTGTTTTCTCAACTCTTCTCTCATTAGGGGTTGGAACTGGTTGATCTTTGAGGTCCCTTCCAACCCAAACCATCCTGTGATTCTGTGGTTGATGATTCTGGTACCCCATCGTTCCTTCCACAATGCCTTTCCCTAAGTCTTGCAGGCAGTTTTCTCTCACAAACTCCAGGGTTTTCTCTCAATGACTGACTCAGTTCAGATGATTTCCATCATCCATTCCACGAGTGTCTAAAACCTAAGAGCTCTTGGGCCTCACTTGTTCTCTGGGATCCTCTAAACTCTTCAAAAGAAGGTTTCTGCAGCAGAAAATGTTTAATTGAGGACATGTCAGCAGAGCTGGGGGTGCTTGCAGTGTCCATCCTCTTAGCCTGGGTTCTGCCTGTGGTGTCATCCTCTCTTCCTCTGGAAATGCTCCTCAGAAATTCCAAGGGAAATAAAAAGTTTAAGAGACTGTAACTTGCTTTACCAAACTGATATCTATCCAAAACTTACGTGATGTATCTGTCCTTCCTGCAAATACTGATTGAAGAATGATGGTAATGTATTTAATTTTGATTACTCTGTTTTCTGCTGCTTTAGATAAATTTGTTTCATTTTAAAAGTAGGTGGAAGTATTATAGGGGTTACCTCTACATTAGATAGTTTTAAAGTGTGTTGTGTCTAATGCCTTTGAATTTTTCAGTAAAAAAAGTGCGATGACCAATTGTTGTCATAACCAAAGTTTAATACATCAGAATTTTGGTGACAAAGCCAAGACTTTAATTCTACATTTGGTGCTTTTCCCTTTTGTTAGCTGGTCCACAGTCCCAGAGCAGGATAAATTGCTGCTGCCAGAATTCCTTAATTTCCTTTGGAAAGAGAGGAAACCTGAATCATTAGCCTAATAAACTAATGTTTAGTTGTCTAAATTTAGGTGAGAAGAACTTGAAACAGAATTAGCAGAAGTGTACAGAGTTATTCCCACAGGAGCCGTTTTGGAGTACTTCCTTTTTATTATTTTTTTTTAATAACTTATTTGTGTACTTCTGTGAATCTTTTCTTAAGTTTCTTAAAAGACTTGAAAGTACATGAAAAGATTTCATCTGTATTGAAATGCATCTTTATAGGCTGCTGTTTGCTCAGAAAGCTTTATGAAGTACGGTTAATTCAGGCTATTAACAGGATTTTATTGTGTTTAATTGTGGAAAAAGCAAGCCAGAGTTAGGAAGGTACTTTGAGGAATGAAATAGATATTTTGTCCCTTTAAAGACAGAAATACTGAAATAAAATTGGATGTACATCCAGGCTCTCCCATTTGCACCATCAGTTGCTGTTGGCACTGAGCTCTGGGGAGAAGGGAGAGGACTTGCAGTACCTGATGGAGCTGAGCAGCCACCAGTGAGGGGCTGGGAGCACAAACCAGGCTGGCAGGAGATGGTCCCGCTAAATTTTTCAAGCAAAAAGTGTTACAGTTGTAAATTTTCCCAATTTGTGCACAAAACCACCTTGTGGTTTCTTAATTGAGGACAGATTCTAATGACGAGCAGAGAACTTCAGCTTCAAACAGTTTAAAAATTAATTGTCAGTGGGTTGGGTTTACTTTTTCTCCTATTAGTAATGTAGCTAGTAGCAACTAATTACTAACATAGTTAATCATCTTTCTGGAAGAGACATTGAGTGACCTTCCTGAGGTTCTGGTGATGCTGCTCCACCCTGGATTGTCACCCTTGGCCCTTCTGGGTTGTGTTCCATGGACTGGCTTTCCCTAAAGACACGGTGGTGGCTCTCTCTTCATCAGCTGTTCAGAGCTAAATGGAATTAAGGGGGTTCCATGCTTTGCAGAGCATTATCTTCTCACTGGCCATACTTTTGAAAGCTTTGGCCAACAGCACACATTTGTGATCTGGACAGTGCTGGCCTGCTTGTGGAGTAAGCTAAAATACAGAGCTGAACTGAAACACTTGGTTTGGAGTAAATAACTGCTGAGTATCACAGCATAAACATACATATTGTGACACAGACCCTGCTCTGGCATTGGGGATTTTTACATCCTTGTAATTTCCATTTGGTTTTCCTGCCTTATGCTGTGAGAAACTGGAATTATTTTTATTTCAGCTCATTTACAGCCTTAGTGTAACCAAAATCCCAGCCTTGGTGGTTGGTTGTGTCTTAGCAGCAGCAGAGAAGTTCAGCACAGAGCCAGGGGTGAGGTTTTGAGGGAAGAAATTCTTTGTTTGGAAACAAAATCTTTCTTGTGGATGTCTTGGTTTGTTTGCTTTCTGTGTAGTTCGTGTCTGTGTGTGTTTCTTAATTGCAAAGCCCAAAGCACATCAAAATCTGGTGTCTTTGCAAAGACCATTGCAAGGAAATTTGTTGTTAGTAACAAATATAAGGGGAATTATTCCCCTTGAGGGTAGTGAATCCCTGGCACAGGGTGCCCAGAGCAGCTGTGGCTGCCCCTGGATCCCTGGCAGTGTCCAAGGCCAGGTTGGACAGGGCTTGGAGCAGCCTGGGACAGTGGAATGTGTCTCTGCCCATGGCAGGGGCTGGAACAAAATGATCTTTAAAGTCCTTTCCAACCCAAACCCATCTGGGATTCTGTGATTGCAATGTGAAACCATCACATGTAGAGCTGCATTCTTCTCAGATCCATAATTTTGTGGATGAATGGGAGAAGGGCTTGGATCTTCCTATGGTTTTTGTAGGTATAGATTAAACCCACCAATGTTCTGGAAAAAATAAGGCTCTCTGCAACTTCTGTGTGTTTGACAAATTCATCTTGGCCTCATATATGTTGGAAACAGTATGCAGGTACTGTGTGTGTGCTGGGTGGGTGTTGGAAGCTATAAGGTTTGTTTGGAATTGGCCTGTGAATATTCCAAAAGCTCAGGAATATCAGAAAAGACTGGTGGCAGAAAGGGATGATAAAATTCCATGCTGAACTGCTCCCTGTGATTTCTCGTGAATGATCCAGAATTCTTAAAACCCAGAAATGAAAGGGGAGCAGCACCTGCTTAAATCTTCTGTCCTGACACTTAAAAATTGAAGATGTGTGAGTGAGATGCAAGTTAAAACTGCATTTCTTGAACAGAATTAGGGACCCACAAGCAGCTGGGAAATACCTGCTTTTTGCCATTGGAGCTTGTTTGGGATTTGCCTTTAAAAACTCCCATCACCATCTCCTTGTATTCCCCTCCGACTAGATTAAAAACAATCTTTTAAAGTGTTAGACATGGCTCAGGGAACCTCAGAGACAGCGGAGCCCACGCTGTCGCTGTCCCCGGAGGGGCTCCGAGCCCGTCCCCGGCCGGGGGTGCCGGGGGTCGCGGAGCCGGCTAGGGGGGGCTCTGAGCCCGGGCCGGGGGTGCCGGGGGTCCCGGAGCCGGCTAGGGGGGGCTCTGCCGGCCCGGCCGCGCTCGGCTCTATGGCTCTGACCCCGCCACGTTCTCTTCCTGCCGCAGCCTTTCCTTTCCTGTGGCAGGTATCTGCAGCAGCCTGGCTCTTTGTTAGCCTGCCTCTTCCCTCCCCAGGTGCTCCGAAGGTACGGATGCGCAGGGCTGGCCGTGTTTCGGTGGGAAGCAGCTGCGGCAGGGGCCGCTNGTTTTTGTAGGTATAAATTAAACCCACCAATGTTCTGGAAAAAATAAGGCTCTCTGCAACTTCTGTGTGTTTGACAAATTCATCTTGGCCTCATATATGTTGGAAACAGTATGCAGGTACTGTGTGTGTGCTGGGTGGGTGTTGGAAGCTATAAGGTTTGTTTGGAATTGGCCTGTGAATATTCCAAAAGCTCAGGAATATCAGAAAAGACTGGTGGCAGAAAGGGATGATAAAATTCCATGCTGAACTGCTCCCTGTGATTTCTCGTGAATGATCCAGAATTCTTAAAACCCAGAAATGAAAGGGGAGCAGCACCTGCTTAAATCTTCTGTCCTGACACTTAAAAATTGAAGATGTGTGAGTGAGATGCAAGTTAAAACTGCATTTCTTGAACAGAATTAGGGACCCACAAGCAGCTGGGAAATACCTGCTTTTTGCCATTGGAGCTTGTTTGGGATTTGCCTTTAAAAACTCCCATCACCATCTCCTTGTATTCCCCTCCGACTAGATTAAAAACAATCTTTTAAAGTGTTAGACATGGCTCAGGGAACCTCAGAGACAGCGGAGCCCACGCTGTCGCTGTCCCCGGAGGGGCTCCGAGCCCGTCCCCGGCCGGGGGTGCCGGGGGTCGCGGAGCCGGCTAGGGGGGGCTCTGAGCCCGGGCCGGGGGTGCCGGGGGTCCCGGAGCCGGCTAGGGGGGGCTCTGCCGGCCCGGCCGCGCTCGGCTCTATGGCTCTGACCCCGCCACGTTCTCTTCCTGCCGCAGCCTTTCCTTTCCTGTGGCAGGTATCTGCAGCAGCCTGGCTCTTTGTTAGCCTGCCTCTTCCCTCCCCAGGTGCTCCGAAGGTACGGATGCGCAGGGCTGGCCGTGTTTCGGTGGGAAGCAGCTGCGGCAGGAGCCGCTGCGGAATCCCGCGCGTGCCGCGGGGTTTTGCGGTGGCAGAGGTGCAGCGCGGTTGGCTGCATGCCTTCCCTGCCCGGCATCCCTGCCCGGCATCCCTGCCCGGCATCCCTGCCCGGCATCCCTGCCCGGCATCCCTGCCAGGGCCGTGTCATGTGGGAAAGGTCAGGGGATGCTTCCTGAGCTCACCCCACCTGCCTCAAGAATAGCGATTGAAATTTCAATTTTTTTTTTTTTTTTAATTTTTTTGAATGAATTCTGGAGTGGGGGTTATGCTGTGCATAGAGGGATGAGGAAATTACAGGCAAACTGAGAATCATTTCTGACTATTTTTAATTGCAGTTCTCTTAACATCTGCTTCCTTTCCACAGTTTGCTTTATGGGTATGTTAAAATCTAGGATCAAACTTCAGAAGCTTACTAGAAAGTCATGTCTGTGCGTGTAAAGTAGTTACACTGTTTTGTTTATTTTTTAATGGAATTCTCTGTTTTGCATGCAAAGCAATACTGTAGCCATAGGCAGCTTCTCTCTTTATATTGCACAAAAATAATCTATGAGCTGTTTGATTGATGGATGCCATGGCAATGTTGAACACTGTGAAGGTATGGATCAGCTTTTTAGTTATTTCAAATTAGCACATTGTATTGAAGTGTGAATATGTGTCCTTCTGTCCCCCGTTCCCAGCAAAGGCAGGAAGGTTAGTGCAGAGGCTGTGGCACTGCTCCCTTAGAGCCTCATGTACATCTGTAAAAAACACTGACATATCTGGTGGAATTTAAAGTTTTTTTATAAAAGCAATGCTGACTTTTTTTCATAGAGTAGTTAATTTGAAGCAAGTCACATGTCTTTCAGAAACACCTCATTGTTTTGTCACCATTTCTGTGTTCTTGTTTCATGTCATTCATTCATTTATTTGTTTTTTACAGCCTGAGTAGGCAGAGCACAACTTTGTGTGCAGTCTTAGCTAATGAGGCAAAAACTAAGAAAGGTATAGCCTAAAGCACTGAATTTCACTAATACCAAACTCAGACTGTTCTGTATTAACATTTTATGGAGTTAAATGATCAAAACCACCAAGAATTATTATTCTCTGGCAAATATTGGCCAAGGTGATTTTGTGAAGGTGGTTTAGAATCTTGTATTATTGTGTTTTGTTTTATGACTGCAAGTGTGTTTTGAGGACTGAGTTGAAGCCTCAGTATCTGAACAGAAAACTCTGTTCCTGAGACTTTCCTTTTGTAGTTATCAAAGACTTATGTGGGGTGTTGATCTGACAAAAGTGACCCAGAGGAAATGCCATCAGTTCCATGTTTGCCCCTCAACTACTTTTGCTCCACTTCTCAATCTTAAAAAATCTGAGCAGAAGACACAAAAGGAATTAACAGTGATGATGGCTAATGAAAGGAGGAAGCATGAGGACTGGAGAGAGGGAATTGCCTTGCAGAACTGTAATAGAATAATCCAGAAATAGTAAGTTGGGCGTTGTATCTTGTGTGATACAAGACCATAATCCAATTAAAAGCTAACCTGCATGATTTATTAAAGTGCTACATTTTTGTAACTGGTGATAAACAAGATTTCCTCCTGAGATGGCATTAAACAAGACTGGAGTGACACTGGGGAAGGGACTAGAAGTGTATAAGTGAGACAATACCACATATTAATGCAGAAAAAAAATATATAAGCTCTAATTTCAGGGACAGTCCAGTTATAGACTTATAGAATGAGTAATTTGTTGGGGATATATATATATATTTATGTGTGTGTAGATACGTATGTGTACACACACACAATCATCCAAACATTTTCCCTGGTTTTCTCCCTTTGAGTTTACACTATGTGGGAGTTCTGATGCTGTTCACAGTCAGAAACTAGATGGTGGCTTAGACAAGGCTGCTGGTATTGTCAGATGCCGGAGTTCCTGGCTTATAAATATTTCCAGGGAAAGCTTTTGACCACAGACACAGATCTTCCTCTGTACTTGAAAACCTTTTGAAAGAAGAAGACATACGAGACGATCTCTTCTTTTCATATCCTCACAAAATAATGAGTAAAGCAACAAAACAGGGTTGTTTTTTTCCCTAGGATGACCTTGTGTTTGGGAAGTGTCTTGGGTTCTTTCCAGGTAGATTGTAGATGTTTTCCAGCTTCTCCATAACGTTTGTCAGAGTCCCTCATATTGCAGGTGGGCTCTTGTGCTGACTTGCCTGTTAGTGTTGCTTTGAATGAAACAGTTAGAGAGCTGCACACTGCAAAAATGTATCCCTTGCTAATACAAACATTCCTGGGGTTCTCAGCTGTTGGCAAAAGATTTGTTAGCACCCGAACAGGAGAAGGAATACCTAGGGTTTGGATGTGTAAGGCACCCAGGGTTGTGTAGGACCTGGAATACTTTCCCCCAGGTACTTTGGGTCTCAAAAGAGTTGAAGAACTACTTTGATACAAATCTACTCTGAGAAAAGGATGAGCTCATGCTTCATCTCAACTGAAAACTCCCTTCATCTTACCATCAAATTCTGTTGTGACATTTTTGGAGAGGATAGAGAATTCCTGACAGGAAGCAGAAATGAATCAGAAAAGGTCAGTGTAGAGTCAAGGACCTGGGCTATTGTTTTTGCCTCCCAAAATTTCATGCTCTGATATTATTATCAAATGGCAACAAGTTCCTTTCCATGTTCTACTCAAAGAGCAGCCCACCCCTGCTGCCCCTGTCCTCAGCAGCTTGTATGAGTACTTAGTATATCCACTATTTATGGGGATTAGTTTTACACCTGTGTAAACTTAGTTGACTGTTAATGGGCTTCTAGATCAACATTAAACTTCCATCTTCCAGACACTCCTGAGATCATTTCGGCAGGAACAGAGCTCAAGCCTTGCAAACCTTCCTGGGAGGTGTTTCCTCACTCTTTCCCTGTAGATAATCACATGGAGGAGACTTGCATCAGCCTTGTGGAACTGTAACCTTTTTTTGTTTTGTTTTGGTTCTGTGTTTTACTTTTCCAGCCTCAAGTGTCTTCTCAGAGAAACTAGAAAGTTCTGGTGCAGTATCCAACCACCATGCTGGACAGGTGCTCACTAATCCATGTGTGTCCAGTTAAGCTGAAGGAACTACCTTGTCTTTGCAGACCTGCAAGTGGTATTGGAAAGGGACATTTTGCCATCAAATGACCTCTGGGACAGTCTGTTGTCATCCTTTCCTAGAGCTGGCTGCTACCAAACTGATAGCTCCCATCACAGTCCTGAGAAATACCGGATTTATCAACTAAATGACTTGAGTTAAATGAAATTAGGGCTCATCCCTTTGCTATCAAATCCCATTACTTTCCCTAAGATGGCTTAAGAATTGCAGTGTGAGCAGGATCTACCAGGAAAGAATTGTAGAGCTGGCAATGCAGAGAAAGGAGAGAGGGCTTAAATGAATTATTTTATCTCTTGGACAGAAAAGAAGGCTGCTAATGAGTTGGACATTCTGAGGGAAACTTTAATTATCCTTCTCCAGGCAGCATCCAAACATGCCAACAACTTCAACATCTGTCAGAGGATGTTTAATACAGACAGATGTTTGTGCAGCACTCAGTCAGCATCTGGGTCTTCTGTGCTTATGCCCACACTGACACTTGCTGTGTTGGGAAATTAAGCATTACATTTCCCTGTTCCTGGAGATGGGACATTCCCTGTAAGAGAGGTGAAACCCTTGGGTTTGTGCAGCCCATGGCAGTGGGAGCTGCCCCTGCTCCTGGTTTTTATTTACCATGTTCAGAGGGAATGAAGGCTGGTGGAGCAGAATCTGTGGCCTTGACCTGGTATCCCAGGTAGTAGAGAAAATTGACATTCCCTTTCCTCTCTCCTCTGGGAAGCAACACTATTTCTAAATTTTCCTTGTGTGCCTTTTCTATGTATTCTGAACTCCTAGGGTTAGTGTGGCTTCTCAGTGCTGTAACAGTCTTAATTCATAAAAATTTGTGTGCGGCAAGGAAGGAGGAGGAGAAGTTGTGATCTTTCTGCTTGGTTTTGATCAGATACTTTTTAGCAAAGTACCTGGCAGCTGACCAAGACAATGACACAGTGCTTTCCTTTTTTACAGTTTGAAGATAAATCTGATGCGGTATTTGATATTACAGAGAAATGTAAGTATTTCTATTTATTCTCTAATGTCATAGTTTCACAAAGCCTTTCTTGGAAGTGTCATTGCTGCTGAACAAGACTGTCTTGCCCTCATCCCAGCCTTTCCTGCTCATTCCCTCCTGCATTGCCTTCTCCACAAGTGCTACAAGTGAGGTGAATGGAAATTAATACTTTTTCTTTCTTTGGTTAGTTTTACTCAGTTCAGCTTCTGCTTCAGAGTGGTGAGGGGGACTGAACCCTTTCTGTCAGCAGTGCTCTCACAGTAATGTTGGCCTGAGAAGGCTGAGAACATTCAAGGAATTGCAGCATCAGCCAGATTAGGACACTCACACTTCTCCCTTGTTACACATGAAATTGCTCAATTTTCTGACTGTTCACTGGGATTTTTTTCTCCCTAGGTGGTGAAATTCTGGATGCAGAGATGTCTGAGGATGCTGACCACAACTTAACACCCGCCCTCGACGGCTTGTCTTACGGAGTACCGACCCGAGCAGGACCTGAGAATTCACTGCAGGGTGATGATCATGATTATTTTCTGAACTCTGGGGATCTTGCAGGCATACCTGTTATTGGGAGTGACAACGAAGATGATCAGAATTTCACTCCAAAAGACACTCTTTCTTCAGCAATTAATGATGAAGATCATCTGGAAGAGGGCAAAAGAGTTCCAGATCATGAACTGGACAGTGAAAAAGAAATTCAGGTTCAGAATTCAATCCAGAAGGATCTCACTCCCCCCTTTGAGCAGGGCTCTGTATTTAAATCACTTCAAAAAGATTTTAGCATAACAGGAGATAATGGCAAAGAGACTTTTTCAGCAAAGGATAAGAATAGAGAAGGACATTTTCAAGAACGTGAAAAACGGTTGGAAAAAATCCCTAAAGATACGGATTCTAGATTGAAAAGCAGTTTTCTTGATAAAGCAGGTAACTGTTGACATCATAGACCTGGCTGCCCAGCAAAGAGGAAGAAAGAACTAGAGAGAAATCAGCAATAGGGCTATTTATTAAAAACATCACCTTGTTGAAGAGAACAGGCAGAGCTGTGTGTAGGGGAGCATTTTATGAAGAACCCTGAAATCCAATGAACTCTGTGTTAGGAGGAGGATTTGCAAAGGGCTTGACAGTGTCAGGGAGGTCTCACCCTCCACAGCTTGTTACAGAGCCTCAACATATCCTTTGTTGTTGTGGTTTCCTAAACCAAGCTGGGTGACAATTCAAGCTTCCTTTTGGTTTTTGTCACTGTTTTTTATAGACCATGGAGCTTCTTAAAAGAAAAGGTGATGAAGTTTAGGTTAAGTTGATGGCCAGTAAAGATTTTTCAAGTAAAGCACCAATTCTTCAGTGATGCCTAGGCATTTAAAGCAGTATGGATTTGATAGTATTAGGGAAAGGCTTGCTAGAAAGGAGTTAGTGTCTGCAGGAGCTAAGCCAGAACATAGCTTGAAATCTGCTTTTCCTGGGAGACTGCTCCCTTCTTCCTCAAATACTTGTGTCTTGGACTTCATCCAGCCAACATGGAGAGAACCAAAGATGCCTGAAATCCCTTTCTCATTTGACAGTCATCATAATCTTGCTGCCCACACACTTATTTTTGTCTTCCCAAGCTCTGAAAGTTACAGCAGAACAGTGAATGAAGGAGTTAAGAATAACCAAGCAGGAGCACATGATTTAATCTTATTCAGCAGAGGGAGGGTGAGCCAGCACATGAGGGACTCCTGGCTGCTTGTTCACACTCACAGCTTACAGTTCTGAGGTTTAAACTTTATATGTTCAGCAACAGCATCTTAAAATCAGTGCTTTGAGGTGGCACCAATGATAGAGAAGCAATAAAGATATCTTTTAAAATAAAGAAAAGTTACAGATGAATCTCTACTTTTACCTTCAGTTAGAAATCAAGGGAAGAAGGTTTCTGAACATAAGATGTATTTCAGAAAGCTGTAAATGCCTACAGTTAAAAGATCAGGTAAAGTAGTCAGTAGTCAAAACCAGAATGATGAATGTTCACGGTAGCATCCAGTATCTAGGCAAATCCAAAGTTTTTAAATGACATATTCTAAAAAAGCAGAAGATGCTATTTCCTAAGAAGAGGGGAAAAGGCAAAAGATCAGAACAGCAAAGAAAAAGCTGGAAGATGTTGCTCTGAAAAGTATTTTCTGATTTAAATGTCAAAACAGGGGAGTTCAGAACCTGCTGAGGTGTGGAAAATTCTGAATGAAGAATTTGCGTCGGAAGTTTACAACTATTTTTCTGGAATGGGAAAATAATGATCCAATAGAATAATTTAAAAAGAGTCAATTCTCTTTAGGGATTACCACCTTACCTACAGGGAGGAGAAAGGGAGTAGTTTAATAGTGGTGAGGTGCTGTCAGACACTGGGGTTGGGGAGCAGGATGAGACTCTGATAGTTTTAAAGGAAATGCATTGGAACCTGTATTCATTTCTATTTAATGTATATGTTTTCCTCAGTTCATAATCAAGTAGAAGAAACATTACGGACGCAGTTAGCGCCACAAACTCCAGAAACTAACTTCAGGGTAAGCTATAGATCTTTCAACCACTTTTGCAAGTGCAGCGATATGCTGGAATAATTCAAAATACGTATTTTGTATTTGAGTGTAAATTTGAGTGTTAAGGAAACTGATCTTCTGACTCTTAGACATCTTTGCTACTTAAACAGTACATATAATTTTGTAAAATTTTCCTGACCCTCTCTTTGGATTGAGGATTTTTTTGGTAGCCACTTTGCTATTCAGCACGGTTGGAGTGACCGGTGAGCCGAACCTACAGCTGGATGCATCCACCTGACCTGCTGCCTTTTTTCCACATGAGCCAGGGAACAGCTGTATCCACAGGAGACATTCCCAAACAACCAACTCACAGAGCTGGGTGTCTTCTGCTTTGGCCAGAGGAGTGGAAAGCATTGGGGGTGGGATGAGAGAGGGGGCTGCAGGGAGGCTGAGGCAGCAGCTGCTGCCCAGCATTTCTCCCACCTTGGCAGGACCCAAATCTCTTGGTCTGCAACACAAACTCCCCTTGGCAGCAGCCCAACTCCTCATGGCAGATGCAGGAGGGTGAATTCTTTTTCATATTATTGTTTCAGGAGTCTAGCTACCTATTTTCTAGTAAGGAATCTATTGGACAAGAGCTGGGGAATTCCTTTGCACCAAATATTAGAATTAAGAAGGAGCCTTTGGATGACGAATATGCTAAAGCTATGGCCCCACAGCAGGGACTATTAGACAAAATTAAAGATGAACCTGGTATTTCTGAGGTAAGTTTCCCATTGCATTTCTCATTTTGGTCTGACAGCTGACCGCTTAAGCTGAACAAAAATTCAGCAATTTATTTGGTTTGTTGACCGAAATTTAACTTGAAGAGCATAGTTTAGTAGAAGGATTTTTCCCTCTTACGCTGCTATGAAACCCACCCCCCCCTCAACTTTTTGATGTCTTGCTACCTTGTCTCTGAAAATGTTTTTCTTTTCAGTTAGAAACAAAGCCAAGTGCTCTAAAACTTCTGTAACTAAATCTGTGGCAACATAGACACTTTATCTAACTAGGAAATAAACTGTGAATCACATTTTGCTAAATAACTTATGAATAGTCACAATTAAAGCAGCTATTGCTGCTACTCCCTTCTTAAAAGCTGCCTTTACAAGCACAATAGTTTGTTCTTGTTTTAAATTAACACTTAAAGGACTTAGCAAAACATTTAAGTAGTTACATGTCAGTGAAGTCAATTTAAGTATGTGTTTAAGAGACCTTTTCATTCAAGACTGACACTTTTTATGATGATACAGGCAAAACTCAGTAATTGCAACCTGGAGAAGGTCTGACCCGTGGATTGAGCAGTGCTGGGGCCAGGATTGCTGAGCTCCAGCCAATCTCTGTGCCCCTGGTTTGCTCTGTGACACCGGGGGAACGAGCTGTGCTGCAATTCCTGTCTCCTCACTGCTCATATCTGGGTTACATGTCAGACTTTATATGTTAAAGGTGTGCAAAACTTCCCAAAATGATGCATCCCTTTGCACCAACAGGGAGTGTTGGTGTTCCTGTGCAGCTGTCAGTTTGTAGCATCAGTCTTTGTCCTTCTGCTGAGCCTCCTCTGCTCTCTGGGCCTGTCTTCCCAGCACTTTTTCTTCTTTTCCCATAATACTCTCAATTTAATAAGTAAAGTATTTGCAACTTCAGATTTTACTGTCCTTCTGATTTGTTCAGTCTCTGTGGGATTGTTTGGGTTTATTTTTCCTTGAACCTATAGAATGTCAAACCACGTGTAGATTAGTTAAATCTGTCTCTTCTTTTGTCCTCCCAAGATGGCATCTGCTGTGTGGATTTGTGTGGAATGCAAGGAGATGTCTGTGGTTATCAAAGATCATATTAATAAGTAAAAATGAAGACTTGAAGAATTTAAATGTCAAATATCGTATGGTTCAAAAAATTCCTTCCTGGAGTAAAATCCTGTGATTATCAACTCTGCCTGATACTGGAAAAGTAGGAGAACTGAGTTAATTTTGTTTTGCTTTAGATTGGAATTACTATGGGGGGGATAATATGGAATTTTTTTTTTATATTTCCTGAAAGATAAGAGCATTTCTTGCTGTAACCAATAGTTGGAGCTGAAGGTTTTTGGCTTTCAGCACTGTTATGCTGCTGTGAAACTGCTTGATCATGCACAGTTGATGTCAGGATTTGCCTCCATTTCTTTTCCTACTCTTGACTAATGATACAATTACAGTTAAAGTGCTTAAAAAACTGTATGTCTGCAAATGATTCAGTTTTAAATAATAATAATAAAAATAGTGCTTAAGATTCTCATCACAGCATGCCCATACCCAGCTTCTAGCTCTTCTACCTGAGATTTGATTGTTTCATTCTGATGGTTCACATGATCAAGGAATAGCACTGCCTGTCTCCTGGGAAACATGCTGAGAAATAGTTTGGTTGTCTAGTGTAGAAACTTCCAGTTTTCCCACAGGAGTGAGAGGAGTGCTCAGTTTGAGCACGTGCTCAGTGGAGGTTGTTGTGGGATTTTGGGAGCTGGCAGAAGCTGGGGGAGCTTCTCAGTGCCACTGGGAAGGGAGAGCTTCCTTTTGCTCAGTGATTCTGAATTGGTTTCCCTGGCAGCCAGGCAGCAACTGTGAATTTAGCTCAGTCATAACATGACATCATGCCTCACTACTCCCAAACTCTAAGTAGGCTAAATCTTATCATCTCTGTAGTTCCAAGAGATTATGCTATTCAGCCTATTAAGATTTACATGTGGAGTGTTCCAAGCTGCTTTTTGGCTCAGATTTCTAGGGAGAGCAGGGGCAGGAAGCGTGGTGTCAGTGTGAATAGCTGCTGGGGCCTAAGCCAGTCATTTATAGCATGTCAGCTATTCCACCAGCAGCTGGCCAGGGATTTTCTCATCCTGTACCAAATGGGAGGAGATTCCCCTCGTGCTGGAGCTGGAACTGTGATGGTCTGGCCCTGGTGGTGCCAACCTTGGTCTGCTGCAAAGCTTCACCTTAGGCTGCCCCAAGGTCCTAACTCCTGGTTAATACAGAATGCTCCCCTACGAGGTCCCAGCTCTATTTCATTGCTATCCTCCTTTATATCAAGATAAAACTTCTTTCCCAGAACAGTGGGGAACAAAGGCTGCAAAAGCACTTCCAGCTGGAAAGTTTGAATGGAAAGCAGAGATTTCCTTAAGCTTTGGTTGAATTCTGAGGTCTCTTGAGTGCAGCTGGAGAGGGGGATGCAGCAGGCAGCCCCACCTGTCCATTTGTGCCCCTCAGGTGTGGTTTGCTGTGGAGCTGTGAGCAGGAGCTGTGTGTGGTGCTCACTTGTCACCCAGCCTTCGGAGCAGGCTTAGGACACCCACTCTTCCCTGAGGTTCAATGCAGAGTTGTGAAAGAATGGAATCATGTAACCTGTTATTACATGTGTGTATTTGTTCTTTTCCTTTCCCTTTGTTTTAGGAGTACGGCCAACAGCCAAAATCTCAGGAAGGAGAGCTGAAAATCAGTGCTGTATTTTCAGTCAGTGGCAATCCTCTTGGTAAGGAACAGGCAAGACTAATTTAATTTAAATCTGTAAAATGTGTCACCTTTGCAAATAGTCTTGCAGGTCACTCTGTATTTCATTTGCTGTGTCTGATCCCAGTAGGAATGAAGAACTAGTTTGGTTTAGAGAGAATGAAATTGAGATTACAAAATCATTGTGGTTTTGAGGCATAGGAAAATTGAATGTGAAATGCATAGGAGAACTGAATGTGTTAAATAGTCTTAAGCTGAAGGAGGGCAGATTTCGTTTAGGTTTTAGAAAACAATTGTTCCCTGTGAGGTTGGGGAGGCCCTGGCACAGCAGCTGTGGCTGCCCCTGGATCCCTGGAAGTGTCCAAGGCCAGGCTGGACAGAGCTTGGAGCAGCCTGGGATAGTGGAAGATGTCCCTGCCCATGGCAGGGGGTGGAATGGGATGGGCTTTAAAGTCCCTTCCCCCCTAAAGCATTCTATAATTCCATGAAAGGGGTGTTAAAAGTGCATTCTCCATCTTCAGAGTAGTTAAAAAAATCTGCTATGCAGAAAACCAGCACAGGGCATGTATTTGTGGAGAGTTCATCTGCTATTTGATTCTCCTCTAGACCCTGACAACCCAAATAAAGCCATGAGCCTTGTGCTTGCCCCTGCACACCAGTGAGTTCTGTGTAATGGATCTGTAACACTTACTCTGTGTTTTCTCTGTGTTTTTTTTTTAGTTCCACAGCTGTCATCAGGTTTCCAGCCTGCTGTGGCATCCTCTGGCATGAGTAAAATGCTGCCCTCAGTTCCAAGCACAGCTGTTCGGGTTTCCTGTTCTGGCTGTAAAAAATTCCTGCAGAAGGGACAAACTGCCTACCAGAGGAAAGGTTCAACCCAGCTCTTCTGCTCCACACTGTGCCTCACTGGATACACCATTCCAGCTTCTCGCCCACCAGCTTCTACCAAGAAAACCTGCTCAAGCTGCTCAAAGTAGGACAGTGCTTTCATTTGTTCTACTAATAATTGATATTCAAGCAGATAATGAAAGGCTTCAGTTCTGTTCTTGTGCCCCTCACTGTGTTGGTAGCGCTGCTCCTCTTATGCTTCCCTTCAAAAATTGGTGCCTGATGCTGTTCCTTGGTAATTGGTCTGTCCCTAAAGAGTTCCATTTCCTTAATTGGGTTTTACATATGTGTCACATACACATAGATTTAAAAGCCTCTGTGGTGCAGAATGCATCTTCTCTTTTTTTGATTTAAGTGAGCCAAATATGAAAAACTATATTTCAAAAGGTCCCACATCTTCCTTCCATTTCAAAATGTCATTGCACTCTCAAAATTACTAACAAGAGTACATTTTCAGAAAGTATTTTATGCATTATTTCTTCTAGAGAAAAATAGATTTATGAATCCCTAAAATGAAGTAAAACATGGGTGAGTTAATGTATCCAAGGCAGAATATTTTTTTAGATTCAAGAAAAAATTAACTTTTCATTTAGGCTCCATTGTGTGATTTTAGATTTCTGTAGGTCTTAGATTTCAAACTACATCACTGCTGCTTTCATAACATGTAAAGACATTAAATTTATTAAGAATTGAGTTTTTTAGGTAATGGGAGATTTAGCACCCAAATCAGTTATTTTCTACTTAGGCCTAGTGGAAATGTGAAGTTGGGCTTTTTTGAGCCTATTTGGACAAAATAATTTAGAAAATACCTAAATTTTCCACTGTCCTGCTGGATACACAGTCACAAATCTTCAGCTCTAAAAACATTTTAATTGTTATAATTTTTTTGTTCATTTGTATTTTGTCCAAATTAGCAAAAGGAGACCTTTGTGGCTGGCTTGTAAGATGTCATTGTTATACATTCACTCCAGGCAAATAATTTCCAGGCTGATAGTGCTACAGTCTGTTTATAGAGAATTATTCATATGTATTATTTTTAGTTATGAAAGTTACTTTGCCAAAGGAATGCTGCTTTGTTCATCATTTCTTCAACAACAAATTTATTGCTTCAAGTTTTACAAGGGCAAGTGAATTTAAAATTGAGGGTTCAATTAATTATAGTTTTCACTTGCTGCCTTAGTGTGAAACGGCCTTGTAACAAAGTTTAGAAGTCTTGGCTGTAATTTATATTTATTCTGTTGAAAAATGGGTTATCTCTGACAGGACAAGCGAGAAGGAGGCATCCTTCCAAGCATGGTGGTTATATAAGGATTTTCTCCTAGTTTTCTGACTTCAGGGCTTTGAAACTTTTCTGTGAAGGACTGTTTTTAAAGAGAGAAGAAATAAGGAGAAAGTTCAGTGTGTCAAATCCAGCAACAAATAAACAAAATTCTGGATGGGAGATAAGCAAGTTTAAATACTCATCAGATCATGGTGGACTGAACTAATGGTTGTTAGAAATTGTGGCCTTTCATTTTCCACTTTTTTCCCTACCTCCTTATTTGCTAAAAGGAATTATTCAACATATCCTGCTTTCTGAATTTTTTCTTAATCAAGACTGTGCAAAACAGTTACTTTCTTCAAGTTCCTTTAGAAAAGATTTAATGCTAGAGCTTGTTCTTTTTATAGGCCACTCCTAAGTCCAGGTACAAAACATTTCACAAAATGCCTACTTAAGAATTGTACTTCTTACTTTTTTCCTAATAGGAAAGCAAAAATTAAGTCACATACTTAGCAAAAAATAAAGGTTTCAGTTAAATGGATCCACCCTCTCCTGGACAATGTTTAGTCTCCAGAATAAGCAAGGACAGCAAGTTGACATGAGACCCATATCAATCCTTTATCTCTGTGTTTGTTTTTCTTTTTCCATAGAGAAATTTTAAATCCAAAGGACGTAATCACTGCCCAGTTTGATAACACAGACTTCAGCAAGGATTTCTGCAGCCAGTCTTGTCTGTCCACATATGAACTGAAAAGGAAACCCATTGTCACTATCCACACCAACAGCATTTCCAGCAAGTGCAGCATGTGCCAGAAGAACGCAGTGGTAAATGCCAATTTCCTCATTTGAATTTCTTTAGCTCAGCACAACTTGCTGTCTCAGAGATGAACACACATATTCTTCCTGTCCTTGCTGTATATTCCTTTTCTTCCAGATCAGGCACGAGGTGAATTACCAGAACGTGGTGCACAAGCTCTGCAGTGATGCCTGTTTCTCCCAGTTCCGCTCGGCCAACAACCTGACCATGAACTGCTGTGAATATTGTGGAGGATACTGCTACAGTGGCACTGGCCAGTGTCACGTGCTGCAGATAGAGGGACAGTCCAAAAAGTTCTGCAGTTCCATATGTATGACAGGTTACAAGCAGGTACATGTGATGGGACGAGGGAGAATGGCTTCCCACTGCCAGAGGGCAGGGTTAGATGGGATAGTGGGAAGGAATTGTTCCCTGGGAGGGTGGGGAGGTCCTGGCACAGGGTGCCCAGAGCAGCTGTGGCTGCCCCTGGATCCCTGGAAGTGCCCAAGGCCAGGCTGGACAGGGCTTGGAGCTCCCTGGGACAGTGGAAGATGTCCCTGACCATGGCAGGGAGTGGAACAGGGGGGGCTTGAAGGTCCCTTCCAACCCAAAATATTCTGGGATTCCATGATTCTGTATTTGGACAAAATACTAAAAATAGAATCCATCTAATTTTTTTTAGATTTTCGGTGTTTTAAGAAACACCCAATTTACTGGTTGATTATTTCAGTTACTGTATTTGTCTGAGGTAACTGCTTTTCTCATTTCAAGAATAACAGAATCATTAAGGTTGGAAAAGCCCTCCAAGATCATCAAGTCCAACCTTCAACCAAATACCCAATGCCCACTAAACCATATCACAAAGTCTCACAGGTCAAAGTGGGTTTTGAACACTTCCAGGGATGATAATTTGCTGCTTAATCTTTGCCCAGACGTGTTGCTCTGGTTTTTTCTCACCACTGGACCAACTGCTAGAAAATTCCAGTGTGGAAGAAGACACAGTGGGACCCCACAGCAGCAGCCCCTGGTGACTGTTTTCAGCCTTGAGATGCTCCTTAAAGAGAATTCTTTATTAAATTGTGGCCTTTGAATTAAGAGGAAAGGAAAAGTAATAATTTGTTGATAATTATGATTTTAACTTTTAAGCTTTTCATATTTATTTTTGATTACTGAAGACATGAGCATTAAGAGAACATTAATTTGTTATAATAGCTCAATTATTTTTGAATGATTTATTCTAATGCAATTGCTTTAGGAAAAATTGCCCTCTGATAAAAGGATGGAACTTCATTTTGTGACTTGACTCTTCCGTCCCATTATCCTGGCCACTTAGGTCAAGAAATGAATTTAAAAAAAAAAAATTATGGTAAATGTATTTCATCCAGAAAATTACCTTCAGAATTAGTTGTCCTCTGAAACAAATCTGGAAATAAAATTAAATAAGCTGGAAACATTTTCATGCTGCTTTTATATCACACATTAAAACCCCATATGTGATAGTTCTCTTGAAAATACAGTATGTTCAAAGCTTATAAGGTTAAGTCAAATCTATTTTTAATTGATTTTTAAACAGCATTCAGCTCAATTGTCAGGTACATTCTGATAGTTTCTGGAGGTTTGTGGGTGTTTTTAAATCCCTAAAGCTTATACTCTGTTCTGTCCTGTGAAGAGCTGGAATAGCTGGTGATAGAACAAAGTGCATTTTTAAGGCTGTCACACTAATTCTCAAAGTTTTTTCCAAACTTAAAGACCTTAAAAAAAACCTTAAACACAGAAAATGTGTCTATGAAAGTCAAGCTTTTTCCTGTATCTCTCTTTAAAGAAGTTTATAGACCACACACTGAAAACTGTGATTATTATTAGAATAAGGATCTCTTTCCCACTTTGCTATCAAACATCATCAGGGGACCTGCTTCTCCCTGTTCCCTGTTTCCTCATCTCTTCAGTGGGAATATTGTTTACCTACACAGCTGATGCACTAAAAACCAGAAGCAAAATGTCAGTAATCAGCAGGATGTTGGAAGTTGTCTGATACAAGGTGCTGATCTGTGCTAGTACCTGTAGGAGCGTTTGCAGTACCTAGACAGCCTGGTGCTGGTTAAAGTGCCTTGGGAAGGTGCTCAAACCAGAGCTCAAATCAATAAATCTGCACCATACATGACTCAGCTGTAAAACAGATGTTGTTTCAAGCACACCAGCACATTTTATAAATATTTTATGTAGTAGCGACAATTTCCAGGTTAATAAAAAATGTCAGTTTTCAAATTAACAAGCAGTTTCCATGTTTCCACAGAAGTCAGCTAAAATTACACCCTGTGCACTGTGTAAATCTCTGAGATCTTCAGCTGAGATGGTGGAGGGCACAAATAACTTGGGGAAGATGGAACTGTTTTGTTCCGTTAACTGTTTGTCAGCATTCAGAGTAAAAATGGTCACTTCTTCAGGTAAGCTTATCCTTTTGCTTCTATAGAAACTCAACCTCCTGTGGCTCAAATCCCAACTTTATCTGTCCTGAAAGTTAAGGCTGATATTCTTTTCTTGGGAGGGTGGGAGGTGCTTTTTTTTTAAAGGGAAGTGCTGAGATGGGAATGAAAGGGCATTCTATTGTAGATAAAGGTAGCAGTGACAGTACTGTTATTTCAGTTTTGGTTTTAGGGAGCTCCACATGATAACCAATCTTAAATCTATTTTTTTGCTCTTGCAAGTGCAGCTGGTGGGTTTCAGCTAGACAAACCTCTTGTGTGGACATGTGCCATACCACTGCTGGGACTCTTCTGCCCCTTGTCCCCTGGGGTGATCAGCTTTATTGCTTCTGCTAAATGTTGCATAGAGCCAGGCAAACATTTTCAGCTATTTTTCATGTGGAAATAGAAAAATGCTTACTGACATCCTAGGGATACTGGGAAATTAATTAAATTTCTGGCAAGCAACAGGCACAGCAGCTGCAGTGTCTGCTTCTGAATCTGTGGAAACGTCGTCTTGGGCTTCTGTCTGTGCCTTGGCTCATCATTCAGACTCTGTTTTTGTATGCACGGTGCAAAATTAGCTGCCATACAACTTGATGTTGCATAAATCACTTTTTCTTCTCTGTTTCACCCTCAGGTGTTCAAGTTCAGTGCAACAGCTGTAAAACCTCAGCAAACCCTCAGTATCACTTGGCTATGTCAGATGGGAGCATACGCAATTTTTGCAGCTACAATTGTGTAGTAGCTTTTCAGGTGTGACATCTAGGATTTCTTCTTAGCTGAATTAACAGAATGTTAAATTGATGGTGGAAATACCCAGATGCAGGATGTAACCCTGTAAAGTAAAGCCTGTCTATTTGCTTTCCCACAGAATCTGTTCAACAAGCCTGCAGGACTGAACTCCTCGGTGGTGCCCCTGTCTCAGGGCCAGGTCATTGTGAGCATCTCCTCAGGGACAGTGGTCTCAGGCAGTGCCACCACCTCAACTGTGTCCCCCAGCTCCACGAGCACCCCAGCTGCAGCAGGGCTCCAGAGGTTGGCTGCCCAGTGCCAGCAGGTCACCTTTACCCGCTCTGTTGTGAAAATCAAGTGTCAGCACTGTAACAGAACATTTGCCACCAAACCAGAACTGCTTGACTACAAGGTAATAAAGATCAGGGCTTTCAAAGCTCTTTTTTCACTACAGAAACCCAAAAAATTGAAGTTTATGTGCACTGGTCTCTCAGTACTGCTTTGTTGCTTGCAAAGACATGCTGTGGAGGGTTTTGAAACTGATTTGGTTTAACCAGTATCAAATTAATACTGATACTAGCTCTATGGTTNGTACTGCTTTGTTGCTTGCAAAGATGTGCTGTGGAGGGTTTTGAAACGGATTTGGTTTAACCAATTCTAGCTCTATGGTCTTAAAACCAGAAAAAAACAAACTCCAAAAAAAAAGCCCCAAACCAAATAATTGCCTGTCTAAATAAACACATCCCTGTCTCCTGGACCAAGGGATGTACCTTTTAATCCAAGAACAAAGCACATTGGTGAGGGCTCTCTGCAAGAAATTTTGCTTTATTATAAAACTAAATGGGGAGATTCATTTGCCAGTGCTCTGTTGCTGATTTCTAAGGGTATAAATACTCTTCTGCATTTCTATTAACAATTTAAATGTATTATCTGGGATGTGACTCATTCAAACACTGAAATCAAAACATTCTGGCTGTGTTGCAGGGTAAAATGTTCCAGTTCTGTGGGAAGACCTGCTGTGATGAGTATAAGAAGAAGAGCAATATGATGGCTTTGTGTGAATACTGCAGGTTTGAGAAAATTATCAAGGAGACAGTGAGAGTCTCAGGCGTAGATAGAACATTCTGTAGTGAAGGTAAGAAAGGGCAAAACCCTGTCTCAGAGAAATCAAGTCACAAGTGTTTTGCCTTAAAATTATCAGTAATACTAAAAGAAATCTAATATTTTTCAGTTAGGAATCTGGTTTTTAGGTTTAGAAACACAGAATCCTGTTCACACTTTACATTTTAATGGTATGTTTCGATGTTATTACAGACATCACTTAGTACAGGAATTAGGAGTGCTGAGGGATTATTATTTTGGTATTAAAGAATGTTTTTGCTGTTTTCTTCTAGTTTGTAAACTGCTCTATAAACATGACTTGTCCAAGCGCTGGGGAAACCACTGTAAAATGTGCAGTTACTGTTTACAAACCTCCCCCAAACTGGTCCAGAATCACTTTGGGGGGAAAACGGAGGAATTTTGCTCAGAGGAGTGCATGTCTAAATTCACTGTTTTGTTTTACCAGGTAAGCCATATTCTCACATCCTCTAGGTTTTTCTACCCCTTGTTGGTGTTTCCAAATGTGTTCAATTTCTCCCTCACTCTGTTTTCCTAGATGGCAAAGTGTGATGGTTGTAAGAGACAAGGTAAACTCAACGAGTCCATAAAATGGCAAGGGGAGATGAAGCATTTTTGCAATCTGCTTTGTATTCTGTTGTTCTGTAAACAGCAAGGTGCTCCTGACAATCCACTCCCAAACAACACAGGTAAAGCAGGCTGGGGATGGTGTTGCCTTTTGATGTGTGGGGTAGTGGATGGATGTTTATCTGCAAACTCACTTCAGTGAACTCTTTAAGATCTGTCTTCTCCTGGAGAGCTTGTCTGTTGCTGTTGAGTGGGCTCTGGTTTAGACTGCTCTTACTTGAGACCATTTCAAACTTCTGTAGGTATGAAATGCCATTGCTTTGTGCACCAAACAAATTTTAAAGAAGATGAAGCAAAAGCACTTGTTTTCAGTCACTTCCATGAAACAAAGGCCTGTTTCATTGGGGTAAAATGCAAAGTGCAAACATGGCTTGTCTTCATAACACCTAGTAGAAATGGTAGAATGTTAATATTCTTTTAACAATCAAGTGGTGAAATTAGTAGACTTAATGGTTTTAAATACAGACTCCTATATATGCACTTAAACAGCCACTTCTGTGCAGTCTGTAGGCATATGAAGACTTCCCATTTCTGTGTCATTAAGTGTTGATTCTTGGGAAGTATCAATCCCAAGGTTAACAAGTGCTGTAGCTGTTTCCTCGAGCAGGTGGAATGGGAGTGAGGGTAGGAATCAAGCCCACAGGAATAGGAACTGTGAGTTTCTGTAGGGAATGAGACACAAAGAGATGAAAGGCCCTCAAAGACAGGAAGAGAAAGGGAAACAAAAGGCAGAAATATCACTGATCCTAAAGAGGGGCATAATTTACCACTGAGTGATGGTGGCTGCAAGAGTAAGGTACCCAAAACCAATAAAATATTAACTGGAAGCTTTTAGTGTGCATCAGGACGTGTTCAGCTTGGTGCATATTGTTTCAATTTGGTGCCCATCTGCTGCTTACGTTGGTGGGAGCTCTTTTCCCTTCTTGCTTGATTTGCTTGTGGAACTAGCTCCTGTTCAAACTGAAATGCTACAACTTGACACCTACCTCCCCTTCTCACACAGCAGCCTCTTTCATCTGGAGACAGATCTGAAGGGTGGGTGTTGTTTCAGAAATGCTTTTTTTCTCAATTATCTTACTGCTTATTCTCATTTTCTTCTGTCCACTGTGTCCAGCAAACCTTTCCATGGCACCAGCCTCCTCCTCAGGCCCTCCTTCTTTAAGAAAGGACTCAACCCCTGTCATAGCAAACGTGGTGTCCCTTGCAAGCACCCCAGCTGCCCAGCCTACTGTTAACTCCAACAATGTTTTACAGGGTAAGGCAGCTGAATACGATGCCTGTACTTTTACATCTCTACTCCAGAACATTTATATTTGCTCAGGGATTTTACTGAGAACAACGGCCACTTCTTCATTATGCTTCCCATCAGTGCAGATGATTGCTTTTGTCCTTCCTTTATCTAGGTATAAATAATGACTTAAATTTATGTACATACATCAGGGAATGAGTTTTAATTGGAATTCTTTTTTTTTGCCCTTGGCAGAATGTGGATTATGGTTCTTGATGATAAGTAGACGTGTTATTGTATGGTTTTTTTCCTTCACAGGTGCAGTCCCTACTGTGACAGCAAAAACAATAGGAGATGTAAGTTTTACTTTACTTTACTTTACTTTACTTTACTTTACTTTACTTTACTTTACTTTACTTAAGAGACTTTTCTCAGTTTTCCCCAGATTGTATCAATAACAAGTAAAGTATCCAAGAATTTAGCACTGTCCTTTTGTAACTAATTTTTGATTGGGATTTAAAATTTATCCAGGTTGCAGACACTTTTTAAAAAATGGATAGAACTTACATGATACAAAAGTCTTGTGTCCACTGACAGATTTGATGTTTTAAGGCAAATCTTGTCAGATTGTAGCTCTTGAAGTGCCTATGGTTCCCAAGTAATTCATGTGTGGCTTCTGCACTTGAGGCTGCCTTTTGTGCCCAGAAGTGGGATAGGATGGCAACAGGACCAGCCTGGGCTGCTGGGACTGACATAACCAAGCTCCTGCAGATTCATTTTCCTTCCCCACTCCCTGGCAGTGTGGTAACAGAGCTGTAGGGAGCCACTGTCACCACTTACCCAGGGATAAATCTGAGAGTTCCTATTCCTGAGCTCTTTGAATTATGTGGTGTAACATCTTGCAACTCTCCTAAAATACAGAGATGCTTTTATGTAGCTTTAGGTTCTGGAAAACTGACAGCTTTGCTTTTAGCTGGAGTGTCACTTATGGATTAGAGTATGAGTTTTCCCTCTTGAAATAGATCCTGTTATTTGAATGCATGACTGAAAATTACAGTTAGCAGGACATGGAATTAGTACAAGCATGAATAGTCAGTCTGTGTGTATCAGGAAATGATACTGCTGCTGCCAGCATTGCTGTTCATTTTTTACATTTATTTGTTTTCAAGTGGTTTCACATTAGTTTACTCAGTTTTATTGGTGTCTGTATCAGCCAGACTTTTAGTCATCAGATGTATCTCAACATAATTCCTCTTTATATCTCTGCCATCAGTAAAATTCCAAGGTCAAAAGTTTATAGCAGTTATTTGACGACAGAAACCAAATATTCTTGCAGATTTGTTCACTGGCACTGTTAACAAAATAAGCTTTATTAGCAAAATTAGCTTTAAACAACATTATTGTTGGATCAAGTAAATTGAGGCGGAGACCAGAAAGCACCAAATAAGCAAGCTTATTTTGCAGTAGTTTTTAAATGATCATTTTTATCAGCAAATAGGCTTTTAAATCGTTCAGCTTCCCCTAGCAGAGAACAAACTCTATTCTTATGTTATCCTTCAAACCAATACTGACTCGACCCTCTTTCGTATTTTCCAAACAGGCAAGTACCCAGACAGATGCCCTAAAGCTCCCATCATCAAAACCACCCAGGCTTCTGAAAAACAAAGCTTTATTGTGTAAGCCAATCACCCAGACTAAGGCCACCTCGTGCAAACCTCACACACAAAACAAAGAATGCCAGACAGGTGGGTGTCTGATCTCCTACCCCTGTTGGAATTATCTGTACTGCAGTTGGGAGAGTAATACATAATTTATGTAACAGAGAGTATTTTTTGAATGTATTATTAAACCTTAACTAGTTTTCAGGTTGTTGTATGATATTTTCCAACATTTTTCTTTTGTGTGTTCTGTTTTTGGTGTAACAGAAGGAGAAGAAGTTGCTCAACCCCAGATCATTGTGGTACCTGTTCCTGTACCAGTGTTTGTGCCAGTGCCCCTCCACCTCTACACCCAGTACACACCAGTTCCCCTGGGGATGCCAGTACCTGTAAGTTATGCTGCAGTTCATACTGGAGGCAGTGGATTAGAGACTTGTTTTGCATCCAGCACACCCAGCACTGTGTCACTGGGTGCTGTATCTGCTCGTGCAAGTGGTATTGGAGTCCTTGAAGCCATTTCCCTCCTTATTGCATCATATTTGGTTAAACATTGTCACACAAAACTACCAAATTATAGGGGGAGTACAGAGCTGTCCAGTCTGGAGTTATTTTTAACTTCATTTTAGTAGTCCTAAAATATACATAAATTTAAATGGGAGGGACCTGCCTTGTGTATTTGCTGTTTGCCTTCACCCCTAAGTATGCTCTGATATTTTCCATATGTTCCATAGATACCAGTTCCCATGCTCATCCCAACTACCCCGGATAATGCTGATAAGATCATTGAGAATATTCAGGAAAACAAGGAAAAGATTTCCATTAATCCATTTGAAGCTGATCTCCTTCAGATGGCAGAAATGATTGCAGAAGATGCAGAGAGAGAAAAAACACACTCTCATGGTGGTAGGTGGTGGCTTATAAAAGAATATGAAATGCAGTGAGGTGAAGGTCTTCTCATCACAGAAATTTCCCTTTCCCTGATTCTGGATGCTGATTTGACTTGTGGTGACAGTGACAGGTTACCAGAGGTAGAAAGCTCCAGGTCAGTACATCATGTGTTAGAAGGAAGAGTCTAAATCAAGAAGACAGAGCAGCTGCCTTAAAAGCAAATATTCCTATCAGGCTTTTAATGGAGAATTCTTGAAGGGTGAGGCAGGTCAGAGTTTATTGGAGGGTGACCAGTCCATGTAATGAAAGTGAAACAAGCTGGAAAGAGATAAACAAAATATCCTACTGGTCTACAGATGACTCAAATAACAAACAGGGAGGGATGGAAGCCTTTGGAAAAGCAAACTTACATTAGTTGTGATTTCTGTTTCCTCTGCAATAGCATAACCAAGGTAGAAAGCTGCTAGGAGAACTCCTGTGGAGAAGGCACAACATGTATGTTCATGTTATGACCTAATACTTAGGTTTTTGCTGTTCAAAGTATTTTATATTATTTGTGCAAACTGTCAGTCATGTGTAGATACAGATTTCTTTCTTTCTCTAAAGGATCTCAAACATCCGAGCACGAGCTCTTCCTGGACCCCAAGATATTTGAGAAAGGTCAGTCAGATTTCTTTGTTTTGCAAATAAATGCAGGATTTTGATCCTGCTGCATCTTTTCTTGCAAACTCCTGGTTCTGCCTTTGCTGTGGCACATGGTCCCTGTGATCCCTCTCGTTGCAGACCAGGGCAGCACGTACAGTGGAGATCTGGAATCAGAAGCAGTGTCCACCCCACACAGCTGGGAGGAGGAGTTGAATCACTACGCCTTACGATCCAATGCCCTGCCAGAACCTGAGCCAGAACTCAAGCCGTTCTCCAAAGGTGATGTGGAACAGGACCTGGAGGCAGATTTTCCATCAGGTCAGTGTCATGTGAAGAAAAACTTGTTGTTTTATAAAAGCACACAATTTTCTGCATGAACATTGTCCCAGCAGCCTGCTTGTGTGTTTTCATGAAGTGACAGTGGATGTTTAAAGCTGCAATAGTTGATGAGCTCTACAAAAAAAATATCATTTTTAGAATATTACTGCTGTCTTTAAAGGCAGCACTCTGCAGAACCCCTGACAGGAGTAGCAGGAAGTTCTTGCTTGCCTCCTTTGAATTCATCACTTCTGTGTCCCTGGGTATAATCCATGTCGGGTGGCAGCTAAGATATTTGTCTGAATACCTACACCCACTGTTTTGGGGGCTTTTTTGTCCTATTGAGAATTTACTATCTTTATACAGCAAGTGCACAGATTGCTTAATTAGTCAAATGTCAGGATTATTTGAATATACTGGTGTGCTTGTCAGCTGTAAGGTGTCCCATAGTATCTCAGTGACAGTGACACTTCTACCTGGGCTGCTAAATCATGTGATTAAACTCTTCATGGTGTTGATTTGACTTCAGACTCATTTGACCCTCTCAGCAAAGGACCGGGTTTACACTCACGTTCACGGGCAAGACGGAGACACAGGGATGGCTTCCCACAGCCAAAAAGACGGGTAAGGAAGTACTTGTGGAACACAAACCCTTTACCTTTTGAAATAACAATATTTTGTGCCCTAATCTAACCATCCATGGGTGAGGAGCTGATTAAATGCTGCTTTGTTTGGATGTCTTTGCTTGCCTGTAGGGACGGAAGAAGTCCGTAGTTGCTGTGGAGCCCCGGAGTCTGGTGCAGAGCTCCTACCCCGGCTGCTCTGTTTCTGGGATGACCCTAAAGTACATGTATGGGGTAAATGCTTGGAAAAACTGGGTCCAGTGGAAAAATGCACAGGAGGAACAAGGGGACCTGAAGTTTTCAGGTAAATTTCTCTCTCAGTGGAAACAGAAATACTTAGTTGAAGAGCACTTGGCTTGATTTATTGTTGAAGTGAAAATTAGGATTAGATGTCACTGAGTTTTGCAATGCCCATGAGTGAGATTTTATAATCTTTCCATCCATTTAAAAATCATGGCTATTACATTCTTAATTGATATGTTTACTTTTAAAAAGTCTCTAAAGCATTAGAAATCTCCACTTTGCCTTCCTTTGCGTGCAGTAGTTTATCATTTGTAGCACAGATGCTTTATGCAGCTGCAGAGCTTTTCTGAGCTATTATAGAACCATGAAATTACAGATTTATCAGGCCATTATTCTAAGCTGACAACACCAACTTGGCCCCATCCATTTTATCTGTAGCTGGCACATTCCCAAAGTATTTGTTGGTCAGCAGAACTGTTTGCTGTAAAAAAATTGTGTGATCCAACATCAAAATCTTAACACCTTATTTCTAGGCTTCACAGCTGGAAAGAAACATTCCAAAAGTCTGCCCATTCTGTACTGCAACCTGCCTGAAACTAACTTTATTGTTCCTCATGTCTCACAGGCGTGATTGATATATAATGACAATTAAATACAATTTTGTTTATTTTTCCAATGATTAATGATTTTATTTTTTTTACAAAAGCCCAGCAGAAGTGGGATTTGGCAGTGCTTAACTCCCCTTTTCCCTGGTCTCAGAGCTTACATCATTGCACTGAGTTTTATGGGCAAATTTTCTGAGTGAAGCAGAGAATTTAAATTAGGAATAGAATTGAGCTCTTTGGGAATTTTGGGGGAAGAGAGCAAACCATAATGAATACTTTTGCAATTTAAAGAACTAAGCACAGCAGGACTTAGATAAGAAAGACCTGCAAAGGGAAAAATTCTAGTTAGGATGAGATCTACTTTTTCATCTCCTACTTGGAATTTTTGTTGTCACTCCATGAGAACAGCTGGGGTTTATTTCCCAGAAGAGGAGCATTCAGATGAGTTACTATGTTTTCTTCTTGAGGCCAAGGAAATAAATATTACAGTCATTTCCAGGAAACTCTGCCCACTCCCAGAAAGATTCCCTGCTTATTCCCAAGCAGGCACTTCTGAGGTATGGGGCAGCCAAGCCTGGTAATTTCATTGCAGATCATTTGATCAATCAATTCCTGGCTCTGCTGCTTCTCTTTCCAAACCCCCTGCATGTCCCATTGAACTCTTCCTTTAAGAATGGGGTGTGCTGCACTCAACTCATGACCAGAAATAAATACTCAGGGTCTTTCCTGGCTCTGGTGAGTCTCTCACTCCCCTGAGTCCAGCTGGAGGGGTAAAACCCATTTCTCAGCCCCAGGCTGCCCTGAGCTCATTGCAGCCATTGCTGTCCCACATTTTGGGTTCAGCAGACTCCCAAACATTTCCATGTCTGGGCTCTAAATTCCTGCAGCCTCAGCACTCATTGTAACATTTATACTGATTGCACATGCAGCTGCTCCTGGGTTTTATTGGCCAAATCATTCAGTTCTCAGCCAACAGATAGGAAGGAGTTCACCATTTATTCATTCAGGGTAATTAATGTATGAGACAGGAATTTAGTTCTGCCTACATGAAATAATGAGGAATGTGGGAAGATTTAATGTTAATTTATTTGAATTAATGTGGATTAATGAATCTGAATTAATTTTTCTAATCATTTCCTTGGCCCCAGTTCATCCTGTGAAGCTCAAGGAGGACATTCTCTCCTGCACATTTGCTGAGCTGAGTTTTGGCTTGTGCCAGTTTATTCAAGAGGTGCGGAGACCAAACGGAGAAAAATACGACCCTGACAGCATCTTATACTTGTGCCTTGGAATTCAGCAGGTAACTCTGGCAGCTGGGGCACTGCTGAGAGCACACAGAGCTTGCTCTGGTTACTTGTGGGACATCCACAGTCCCGCAGAGCAGCTTGGGCTTTATAGAGGAGGCAAGAATATCTCTTTTTTGTGTTTCATTGTTTGCCTTAGTCCCATAAATGACCCATTTTTCTGGACTTTCTTATGGTCACAGTGACCAAGTTTTTCTGTCCTCATACAAGTACTTGGATTTGGAACTTTTTTGATCATTTTTCATGTGGAGGAATGATTTGCTCCTCAGAAATCCTTGTTTTAAGAGGGAATGGTTTAGATCTAAAATAATTGCACAGTGCTCTTCCAATATATAACTTTATGTGGAAGAGGTTGCCCAGGAAGGATTCTCAGTGACAATATGGGTACCTGCTCTGTTGGCAATATTTACAGAGAAAATAATAATAAGTAATAATAATAAATGGGAATAACTGCATTGTAATTAGTGAATAATAAGAGTAATGTAGTAAGTCCTTGCAACAGTAGCAGTACAAACCTAGAATAATGCTAATTTGTGTTTAAAACTCAATGTTCAGCACATTTCTGTTTCCTTTAGAACAGCCTGCTTGGTCCTGTTCTGAAACAGTAATTTTGAGATAAAGGGTCAAAAGCTATTTTGATGTAAAACCTATTTAATTAGACATGGAATTATCTTAATTTTTTTTTCCTTGTTATGCTTGGACAAAATGTAGAAAGAGTTAAAATTCAAAGTGCCATTGATAAGTTCTAGGAGAATCAGGGATTTTTGTGTTGCAGTTTTGACTTATTTATTGATACCAATTCCTGACTTTTAGGAAACTTTCTCAAACTGCTCCTTGACAAGTTTAAGGAACTTTTCTTCCTTGGTGCTGCAAGTTGAGCAATTTCAGCAGCCTGTGTCTCTTGCAGGAGGTATTAACATGTAAAGTTCTTCTCAAGAGAAAAATACTCAATAACCATTCTGATTTTTATCAGCAGACTCTTTAAAAATTTTAAGAGGAAGATGATTTTGCAGAAAGCAGCTCTAGAGTTTGAAATATTAAGCACAGTTCTTGCCTAGATCTCTCCTTTCATACTGGAGTGGTCCCGGTCCCTGCAGGAAATTTGATTTGCTGTTTTACTGGAGATTTCACCAAAGTGTTTGGCCCCATAAGACACTGGGGCATAAGAAAGGAAAATAATTTGATGTGCTGTATCTTCTCTACAATGTCATATAATCACAAACTGTTTGTCTTCTGTTTTTTTCCTCTTGTAGTACCTGTTTGAGAATGGTAGAATAGATAACATTTTCACCGAGCCCTATTCCAGGTTTATGATTGAACTTACAAAACTTTTGAAAATCTGGGAACCTACAATTCTTCCAAATGGTAGGACAATTCTTTTGTTTTGTGTGGCTGCATGACAAAGCTGTATCATAAATTAATGTTTTCTCATGGCCAGGAAGAGATTGTGACTTGAGGCTCTCACATTAGTCTCCCCTCTCTACACCATGGATTTTATGTCTGTTTCTACCAGTTATGATTACAATTAAATGTATCTTTGCCTCTGATCAATCCTTGGAAAGAAAGGATTCCCATTTTGGCACTCAGCACATTAGTTTTCTTCTTCCTTCAAGTTTTAGCTCTTTTTTTAATACAAGTAGCCAGAATTTAATACTGTATTTGAGATGAGGTACTGCAAAATCTGTGTACAGTTGCACTAATATTTCCCTATTACTGCTGGAAATAATCCTGGTGAGTTTCAGAATCACATTAGCAAATCATTGGAATCCTGTCTCAACTCCAAATTAAGTCTTCCCAAATTCTGCAGATACTTTTAATTGGTTTTCAAGCCTGATTATGTGATTTATAGAGCTGGACAACAGCCCTATGAGCACACAACATCTTTAAAGTATCAGTGAAATTTGAGTAATGTTGGCAACCCCACAACTGCCTTTTCATTTAGAAAAATGAACTTTTTCTTTAATACAGAAATAATCCAATTACCTATAGTTTGCTGCACACAGTGATATTTTTTTGCAAGAAATTTCTTCTAAACCCCCACATCTCCCTTTCCTAACTGACTTAAAATAATCACGATGGGATATTCATACACAAAATGGGACATTTGAAACTCATGCTTCATGTTGTAGGAATTACACATTGTTGGAATTGGCTGACTGTGGTTTAATACAGTGAAATTAGAATTTAGTGAGAATCTGCTGGTGTCTGCAGTTCCTTTTTATCCTTCTCTTCAGGTATTGGAAGATTGTGCTGTTCCACAGCTCCATTCTCCATGCTCCCTCTTTATGTTTGTGCATGCAGTATTCTGGTTTTATTGGATTACAGTTGCTGATGATAGGTGTGAATTTGATTTGATATGTGCTCCATTAATAGAGGTTAGCTGAAAGAGGATTTATATGCCTAAATAACTGTTTTCTTTTCTCTTTGCCCATTCTTTGTAGGTTATATGTTCTCAAGAATTGAAGAGGAACACTTGTGGGAATGTAAGCAGCTGGGTGCATATTCCCCCATCGTTTTGTTGAACACCCTTCTGTTCTTCAACACCAAATACTTCCAACTAAAGAATGTCAGTGAGCACCTGAAACTGTCCTTTGCCCATGTTATGAGGCGCACCCGAACTCTCAAGTATAATACTAAGATGACATATTTACGTTTTTTCCCACCCTTTCAAAAACAAGAGGTAGAATCAGGTGAGTGCTCTCTGATCCTTGGTGTTTGGGCAGTCACATCTCTGTGGTCTGAATTACAGAATCAGAGAATTCTGTGATTTTGCATTGTCTGCTTCTCTTTTAAAAAGGATTGGGGAGAAATATGGTTCTGCAGTAAGCAGAGCTAAGCATATGCTGTTATCCTGAATACATATGCAGTATTTTTCACTGCTTTAAAGAGAAATTCTGAATGAGCCAAGCAATCAGGAAAAACTTACAAAGGAGGTGTCACAGATTTGGCTGCAAATTTGTTTAATAGTCTTTCATAACATCCTCAGCTTGCATAAAGCTCTATTAATACTGCAAGAGTTAAAGGTCTTTTCTGAAGTTCCTTTCTCAGCACTTCATAATCTTGGGTTTTGCAGGTCCAGACCTTTATTATGCCTTTTTAATTCCCATATTTGTCCTGGGTGTGTGTGGGGTACAGACCAGGCAGCCCCAGTGGAGAACAACAATTTGGGGCTTGCACTCAGAGGCAAAGACACAGAGATTTTTGTTCTCAGTTAATTTTGGCACTTGGGAAAGGGAAGTCTTTGAACCTTTTGGCTTCTTCAGTTCATAGTTCCACTGCATTACATGAATTCATCTTTAATAAGTAAAATTATATCCTCCATATTTTCCTGCTAGTTCTTGTGGGTTTTTTAGATGAGGAATGGGCTGTGGAGCTGGCCTGTGGGTTGTGCAGTCCTTTGCCCACCCAGCAGATCACACCAGGTGACCATGTTTGGGTGGTGACACACGACAGAACCAGTTCAAGGAATGGGTTTGGGTGGTGCAGAGTCACCACTGGGTGCTGGGCTGAGACACCACACCTTGTTTCTGAAGGTGCTGATTTTCACTGAGCTTCTGTGATGCCATTTTTGTGTATCCAGATAAATTATCAGTAGGCAAAAGGAAACGCAGTGAAGATGAGGAGGTTTCAACAGCAGTGGAAATGGCTGAAAACTCAGATAATCCCCTCCGGTGTCCAGTCCGACTTTATGAATTTTACTTATCAAAATGGTAAGTGACAGAACTTGAGTTTTGGTCTGTGTGTAGGCTAGAACAGGCATTTGGGGGGCAAAGAGCCCACTCAGACCTTCTATGCCAGTGCTGTGGTTCCTCTCCCCAGTTCCCAGTCCCTCAGTGGGAGCAGAACAGGAATTCCAACAGCAGCACTGCTGTGATGACCCCAAACAGAACAGAGTTACAGAGAGAGATGTATTCTTTAAATAAATAAATTCTTTGATATAAATGTGAGACATTACTGCAGTGCCCATGGCATTCTCATCTCCCTTAATTCCCATACACCATCCTTGTTGTGAGGAGATCCTAACTAATACCTGAGGAACATCATGTTCCTTGTGAAAGAGTGTTGAAGAGTGAATTAGGTAAAACTCCTGATAAATTTTGCCTGCTGAGATGTGAGATTTAACTTGTGTTTAGGAGTTAGGAAGGAAACTATAGCAAGGACAGAGATATAAATCATTTTTCTCTCCTGTTCCTATATAAACTTCACTTAGATCCTTGAGCAGGTGGAAGATGATGTTCTCTCTTCAAAGGAAATACACATGTAAAATGAAACAGCATCTCATTAGTGTCAGCTGAAACTCAGATAAATCTCCCTCAGAAATCTACCTACTGAACTTACTACAAATATCTCATTACTGAGGCAGAGACAGGCGTGCAGCTGTCCAGACTCTTTCTCTCCCTCTTCTTACCTTCCTTGTCTTCACTGGCACATTATTAGAAGCTTTTAGTTGTTCTCTAGGCTGGGGAAAGCATTTTCATGCTCCCCATCATATTTCATGGCTGAGCCTCTGCAGTGGTGCAGGCAGCAGTACAAATTCCCTTTGCTGTTGTGGTGGGATTATCCCAAAAGCAGGCAGGAGGGATCCTGGCTCCAGAGACTTTAGAACCCTACCAGAGCCTGGAAGCTGCCTGGGAGTCAGTCAGGCTTTCAAGCAGATGGGTTTAGCGTTCCAGCATGGCCAGGCAAGCTGGGATTTAGTTTTACTCACTCTTAAACAACGCCCTAGAATCATTTAGGTTCAAAAAGCCTCATCAAATTCAGCTATTCCCCCAGCACTGCTAAAGGACACTACAACCCATGTCCCCAAGTGCCACATCCACATGGCTGTTAAATCCCTCCAGGGTCAGAGACTCCACCAGTGCCCTGGGCAGCTGTGCCAGGGCTGGGCAACCCTTTCAGTGGAGAAACTTTTACTAATATCCAGTCTAAACCTTGAGGCCATTTCCACTTGTCCACATTATGCAGCAATTCTGGAATCCCAGAACCAGTTTCACTCAGAGATTGCATGTCAAATGCATTTATCACTCTACCATTAGTTGGATGACACTGAAGAACCACTGCTGCAAAGAAAATACTTTAATTTTTTTTGTTTCTTCATAAGGAATTTGTGCTGAGTGACCTGGGAACAACGTAACTGTTCCCTACTAAGAATGGGGAGACAGTGTTGCAATCCCAATGTCACTTTAATTTCTTTGCTGACTCTCTCTTGAATTTTTGGTAAGATTGTAAATGCAGCTGGATGTTCCTAAACCTTGTTTCCTTTCCGTGGGCAGTTCTGAAAGCGTGAAGCAGAGGAGTGATGTGTTCTACCTGCAGCCCGAGCGCTCCTGTGTTCCCAACAGCCCCATCTGGTATTCCACATTGCCAATAGACCCAGGAACCTTGGACATCATGTTAACACGGATTCTTATGGTGAGGGAGGTACACGAAGAACTTGCCAAAGTCAAATCAGAGGACTCTGATATTGAGTTATCAGACTAACTGCAGTGGGGTATTTTCCTTTGAATACACATCAGAAGCACCAAAATGTGAATACGTCCAGCCTTTGGAAAATGTGTATCAAATAAGCCAAGATAATGTCACCTACAGGCAGATTTTGTACCACAGTGGATGTACAAACTGGAACTGGAAGGAAGCAAGCTGTGTAAGCTGCAAATCCCAACGTCCTGCGGCACCGATCAATCCTCGGAACAAATCCAAGTGGAACTCACCCATTGGATTGGTGCAGAAATCCTTTATCTGTTTAGGATTTTTAAAAGTTGTGAGATATTTTTAAGGAAAATGGTTGTGTAAAATCTACCCTCACACTGGTGGGCATGGAGAGCTAGATTGTGGCTCAGGTGACTTCCCAGCCTGCTGCCCAGGAACACGTGGAGATCCCTGAGCTCTTCCAGAGGATACGAGAGAAAGGGGTGAGGTTTAGACAAGCAGACACCTTCCGTTATAAATACACCTACACCTACACTTTTATAATTTTTTTTTTTTTTTTTGGAAACTGGGATCAAATGTTAGGAAGGCAGGAGCCGCTGGCCATCCCAATGGACAACTCTGGCTGCTGCTAACTGGTCACACGAGGCCGGACTCCAGCTCCCGCTCCGGGCTGGCGCCAACTCTTGCCCTGTTGGAAGAGGTGCTGTAGGTCAAACTTCCGAGTGACCTTTGGGGAATGTCCTGGAGGGGATGTCCTGGGCTCTGTGCAGAATTCCTTCCCCAGCCCAGTAGCTCTGCAGTCTGTCCATATAACCCAGCAAATACTGTGGTGCGTGGAAAGTTTATTTCCCTTAAGGCAGCTTTCCTTTCTCCTCTTTCCCTACTCCTATGGTTTTGATTATTTTATAAGGCAAATCTAGAGAGGGCTTTGTCATTTCAAACAGAAATACACACACACTCTTTCTCTTTCCACCTTTGAAACACGGGCAGTGTTGTACAAAGGATGCAGTATTACTTCTGACTACAGAACTGTGGTAGAAAATGACCATGTGTGTTTTTATCCCGCCCCACCCAAAGAGATTTAGTCATAGTGTTTAATTTTGAAAGAGATTTTTTTTTAAGGCTTGGCTGTTACTGAGTCTTTTGGAAGAGAAAAGCTCCCATGTGGTGTTTAGAGGACAGGACATTATCAGATACTGTCTGTGTCTCTGTTTTCTCAAGCTCTAGGTGTGTGTTTCTGATGACCAGTGGTCACAAATTCCTTGGAAACCTAAGCTATTTTTGAAGAGGAGAATTGTATGGTTTTTATCTAGCTCTGGTCAGTTATCCATCTTCTGTAAAAAGGGTCTGATATTTGAGCTTGTCACTAAAATTTCAAGAGATGAAAATCAACAGCCTTGAATAATATTTCAGGTTTTTTGTTTTGTTTTGGTTGGTTGTTTTTTTTTTTTATTATTATTTTTTTAGCAGTTACAAAAGTAATTTAACAAAAATAAAATCAGAAAGTAGTCTGTTGACGTTGTGTACTCGGTAGTCCTGTCCCTGCCTGTAACAGATTTCACTGATGTATTTTTTAATACAGAAAATTATGTGAAAAGTAAAACCTGCCCCTGATTCTGTCTGACCAAAGCCCATCTGTGTCTGTCATTTCTGAGCAAAGGTTCTGCTTTCTCCATGGCCTGGCATTCCCAGGGGAGATGTTTTGGCCACTCCTCAGCACAGGGATGCTCCTGCAGGCTCAGTTCTTGTTCCATGAACACCAACCTGCCCCTCCCCGGTGCTGCATTGAACAGTGAAATTGCAGGCAGAGTGGTTTGGATTGGGAATGTTCAGGGAAAGCAAAATCATTCTGGAAAGATCAGTTTGTAGGGGATTAAGAATGTCTGAGGTGTGTGTGCTGCTCACAGGTGTGCCCAGAGCCGTGGCTGTAGCACAGGGGAGGCTCCAGGAGCTCCTGTGTCTCCTGGGCACTGCTGGGGCTGCAGCACTCTGTCCTTGCCTGCTCCCTCCTTCCCTGACCCCTGGGAATGAGCAAGGCAGCAGTGAGGACAGGCTGTGGGGAGGGCAGGATGGGGATGGTGTGAAAAATAATCCCAGAGTTGAGTGTTCCTTAATAGCAGTTAACAGAAATATTCCCACAGAATAACACAGGATATTTGTACCTTATGAGAAACACTTTCCTTTCTCTGAACATCCTCACTGTTTCTTGTCTGGGAACACTTTCATTGAGGTCAATTTTTTGCAGGCACTTAGAATGAAAGATTGCCTTTCAGATTCTCTCAGCAAGGCAAGTGAAATCACTTTAACTTTCACTGGCTGAGAGCAGAGCTGTTAAACATTGTGTAAACTCCTTTGACATGGTGGCTGTGACATGAGAAACGTTTCATTGCAGTTCCATGGTAATAATTAACACAGTAATTAGTTATCATTTCAATTTCACTCCTGCTTGGAGGCCCTTTGTCAATGGTCTGCTTTTCCCAGGGTCTGCCTGGGATGTTTCTGCCTCTTGAGGGATTTCTTGTCAGCCCAGCTCAGGTTCACACTGATGCACAAGAAGGGTTACCTTGAAGGATTAAAGTATATTTGTAGATTATATGCACACACTCAAAGTTCTGAATACAAACTTGTTTGTAATCTGCATTTCTGACTGCTGAGCACACAAGATTTATCGAGATATTCTTTTAAACAAAAAAATCATTCTGTGTCCTGCTGAATCGTAGATTTAACTGGGCTGGAAAAGACCTCTGAGATCATCAAGTCCACCTTGAGACCTAGCACCACCAGTCTTTTCTTAAACTGCAGTTTCAGTGTGGACAGAGAAGCAATAAAGCTGGGTGTGAGAAAGAAAAATGGAAAACTTCCTGCTACCAGGGTTCCAGCAGCTCCCAGTGCAAACCTGCTGCTCCATCCTGGCTTTAGTTCACTAAAGGGAACTGAGGACACTTGGAAAGCCACAGAACTAGGTACAAAAGGAAGTTAAATTACCTAGGGAATTATTCTGCCAACTACAGCTATAACAAACACCCCAGGATTTCTCTGGAATAGTTTCCAACTCCTCGGAGACTGAAACAGCAGCAAAGTCCCTCATCACACATCCCCAGGTGTGCTGCTGCTGCTTCAGTGCCAGGGCTCACAGAGGTGACTCAGAATGTGCAAGAAAGTCATTGGGGTTTTGGTAACAATGTCAGTAACTCCCAGTCCCCTGAGCAGCAGTTTCACTGTTGCCTTTAAAACCAAAGAACCCAGAACAAAAGCTTGTGCACCGAATGCTTACTGTGCTGGCGTGGCTGGAGCTTTGCTCCTCTCAGCACAGCAGGTTCCTCCCCGTTCTTCCTTGACCTCTCATCCATTTTAAACATTCCAGAGACAAAACAAAGATTTGCTGCCTTCATTAAACAGCAGCTCCCTGGCAGTACTTCCCCTGTAGCATCATCAGCCTTGTAAGATGATATGGAAGAAATAAGTTTTGAGCTGTTGATCTCCAGAGCATTAACTGTTGGGTTTTTTTTTTCTTTGCCTGTGTACGAGCACCAAAAGCCTGTAAAAATCATGGAGCATTGCTGAGGAGAAAGGCAAGAAGGAGTTTTGGGAGCACTGAAAGGGGTGTGTTGTGCCTCTGAGGGCTGCAGGTCTTGTCTCATGTTGCCAGAGCTTCACACCTGCAATGGGTGATGTGACAGAGGAGTCCCATGGGATCCCCTCCTTTGCCTTACAGGGAAATCCTTTGGTCCAGCACCACAGAGCTGGGCAGGTAGGACTGACTCTGCTTTTGCATCTTCCCCAGGAGGAAAAAATTGGCTTGGAAACTGGGGGGGGTCAAATGGTTTTGCACAATATTACTGCATTTGTTAGGAAGTTGTCCCCAGCCCGTTTTTAGGTGGATATTTTTAAACTAAGGAAGAAATCATTCATTTAGTCTGACCACTGGCACCAACTTCTTCCAGCAGCAGAGCTATAAGAACCTGCCTTTTTATCTTCAGTGTCCCCACCACAATCCCAAGGAGCATTCCAGACGTTTGCTGTTGTGTTGTGCTTTCAGAGGGAACAATTTTGGACATGCCATGAGGAACAAGTGGCAGAGCTGTTGCAAGGTGCTGGGAAAGTGCTTTGGAAAGGCAGATAATTGATGGTTCATGGAAAACACTAATATAAATATTAAGTCCCTAAGATTCATGGTTTTATACTCAAAGCATCTCACTGAGGAGGTCCTTGATGCTCAGCCACTGGCACCAGTGCTGGCTCTGCTCCAGGGAGTGCTGCACAGGTGCAGAATGGTTTTTAAAGTCATAAAGGCTCAAAGGAACTCAGGCAGCTTGGATTCCTCTAGCCACAGAACTGAAATGTCCATTGGACATCCCATTCCCTAAGCTGATGGATTTTCAGCAGACATTCAGCTTTTGTTAAAGAAACAAGACCTGGGACTTTCACCTGCTGGGTGGGGGAAGGGAATTTATGACAATGAAACAGTGAAGTTGGACAGAGCTTTACACCCCACATCCCAAAATGAATCCCAAGAACATGATTTTAATCTTGGAAGATCCAAGTGGATGTGGGCAGCACAAGCCACACACCCCAGCTTGGTTGTCTTGAGTCTTAGTCAGCCTTTGGATATGACAACAGAGGGGCTTGGCCTGTGAGTCCTGGGCTTTTTACCCTCTCTTCTGCATATTTATAGCACAAACAGCCAGAGCAATTTGCAAAGGTTTCTTTGCTCTGCTGGGAGCCAGGCTGCAGCTTTGGAGAGAAGGGTGAGGGTGATGGCACCTGAACTTTCTCCCCAGCCACGGCACCGACTCATCCCCCACCCCCAGTGGACACTTCCCGCCACTCCTGAGGATCAATGACACCTCATGTCTTGTCCCTTCCAATCTGTACCTCGGTTGTACCCTCTGTAAATTGGCCAGAATTTCCTACCTCGTTTGGGCATTATGAGGCAGAATTCCACAGGATGCTTTGCAGCTCCCTGATGAAAGGTGCTATTTAACTGCAAAGTGTTACTCCAGAAGATGTAACTAGGTCACCAGTGCATCATAACCTATATTAAACAGACATTTTCTTATACAAGAATTTATAGAGTTCAATGTATGGTATTCATAAGTGAATTATTGAGATCCTCAAAGAGTTTTTGTTTCAATCGTATCTGTATTCTGCAAAAGTGATTAAAAACCTTTAACCTTAATAAAAGAGTGCATCCATCCTCCTTTCCTGCATGATGTTGGCATCTAAAAGCAGTTTGCAAAACCAATAGACAGATTAAAAGCAGAATCTCACAGATTTCCTGTGGGGAGGGCTCAGTAGTTTTTAAGCCACAGTTGAAATTGCAGCTGATCACCTGCACAGCAACACCTGGTGGTTCCCCCGTGGAGTTCCCACTCACACTCGGTTTTGTTCCTCTGGCATGGGCTGTAACTGCTCACCTGCCCCAAACTGAGAGCAGGGGAACTGGGGGCACCATCAGCAGGTCAAGTCCTGGGCACTGAACATCCCCTGTGCCCTGCCACCCTCTAATGCCACCATCCCCCAAGAGCTGCAGCGGCACAGAAACACCAACTCTGCTGCAAGCAAAGCGCCTTTATTGGCTTCAGGGCAATCGCTGCTCAAGAGAATCCAAAGCTTTTAAAAGGGGAGGCAAAGCTCTTAGGAGTCTGTGGGGGTTTCTCAGCACCTGCCATTGTGCATGGCAATGCCTTGGGATCGGGTACCTGCTGGGCTTCTCTTGGGTCTGGAGTTGTCTCCTCCTCATGTTTGTCATCCGAGTTACTTTTTCTTGGGTTTGTCACTTGGATTTTTATCCTTTTTTAGGTTTCTCACTCGGACGTTTCTTTCACTCAGACAGCAACTCACCACTTGCTGCACCAGCTGAGCCCAGGGCAGCTGTCAGCCCAACTTTGGCACCAAGAGAGAGACCTGCAGCTCCTGCAAAGACAGATCGAGGTGTGAAGTCCCAGGAGCATCGAGGCTGCCTGCTGAGAGACCAAGCACCGGGCACAGCCAGCCAAGGACTCCTCCTGGGCAGGAAGCACCCGGAGAGCTTGGAGCAATTCAGACCAGTGAGGAGTTAAAGGGCTGCTTTGCCTCTAGAGCAAGCCCAGGATCCAATCCCGCGTTCCCTGCCGTGGAGGCCAGCTCCCCTCCCTCCCCACTCACCGACGGACTGCAGCACGGCCACGGCACTGCCGGCGGCCACTCCTCCGCCGTTGGCGATGGCGGCTGCCGACATCATCTTGGCGGCGATGGAGCCGGCGGCGATGCCGGCCCCGGTGAAGCCCAGAGCACCAATGCACACGGGGAGCCCAACCAGTGCCAGTCCTGCAGGGAGGACAGAGCAGCGTTAGGGTGCTCGCTGTGACCCACATCTGCCCCAAAAGCACCAGCACCGACCTCCCCAAAGCACCCAGGGAGCGGGGCTGTGGCTGCAGGGACGGGGACACGCCATGGGCAGCAGGAGAGGAGCAGTGTGCAGGGCTGCAGCAGCGGGGGCAGGCAGAATTCCAGGCACTGCCCAGTGCTGCCCCTCCTCCTCCCGCCTGCACCCCAATTCTCCCCAGCCCTGGTACTTGCAGCCCCCAGCCCAGCCCAGTCCCCAGGACTACACGAGGCTGGAGTGAACCCGAGTGCTGCTCATCCAGTGCCAGACCCTCACCTGCTCCCACTGTGGCTCCAATGACAGCTCCAATGCCACTTCCACTCGTCCCTGAGAAAGAAAATATCAGGAGTGCAGGAAGGACAGGAGCATGGATGGCAAAGCTCCCCTGAGCAGCATTGAGCACTCTGTGCCAGGCAGAGCAGGGTTCCAGAGCCAGCAGCAGCTCCTCCAGCCTCCCCCTGCCTTTGTCTGCCTCTGGCCCCTGAAGACCCCAGGGAAGAAGCCACTGGTGGGGTGGGTCCCACTGCCCCCACAGAACGGGAGGAAAAGGGAGAATGGGCACAGTACTGGAGTGCCCAGCCACCCTGCCCTGCCCTACCCACCACGCCAGAACAGCACGGGACACGTGGCACATGTCAGCCCTGTCTGTCACCTACACTGCCCATATTGCCCCTGTGCCCGCAGCCACCCCGGAGCTCAGAGATCCTCGTGTTTGGAGCCGTGGCCAAACCATGTGAGCATTGCCCCCAGAGCCCCTCAGTGGCTGGAGAATGCCCAGGCTGGTGTTTTGGGGGGTGGTTGCCCTTTGTGGGTGATGGGATGCTCCAGGATATAGCCGAGGCTCAGTGGTTTTGACTGTGGGGGCACCTGGAAAGCTGCACCCCACAAAGGGTCTCTCCCCAGTCTGTGCCAGAGAGCTGGCCTGCAGAGAGCTCTGCCCCCTGAGCACACCCAGCCCCTTCCTGCTCTCCTTTCTGCCTCTGGCCACTGCTGCCAGGGGACACAGCAGTTCTTGCCACAGAGCACTCACCTGCCTGCACAGCCCATGATGCCCCCAGCCCTGACTCCTGCCCCAGCAGGTCCTGGCTCTTTCCAACACATTGGGATTGATCCCTTCCCCACAGGTTGGGCACATTCTGACCAGTGATGGGTTCAAGGGCTGGTTGGGCTTCAGAGTAAGCCCAGGGTACAACCCCGTGTTCCCTCCCAGCACAGCCCAGCCCCCCTGCCCTCCCCACTCACCAGCACTACCCTTGCCATTCGCAGAGCCGTCCGCGGGCTGATTCCTTGCTGC
>WEZZ01028197.1:293828-320946 GCA_013400585.1 Chloropsis cyanopogon | reverse complement strand
GGGGCAGCCCCGGGGCCGCAGGGCCGCCGGCGGAGCGGGGATTTCGGGGCTCGCTGCTGCTGCTGCAGGGTGAGGCACCCGCAATCGCTGTGTTGTAACCGGTGGCAATCAGGCGGAGTGACAGGAGGTTCGGTGTGAAAGCTCGGAGAGCGGAGCGCCGTGGCTGTGAGCAGTGGTTGAGGACAGCGTAAACAAGGGCAGTTGCGGGCCCAGTGCTTTGTTTAATTGTTTAATTGTTTCATCTGTGTTGCGTTTTCGTTGGGATGTCTCCTGGCAGCACAGGAGGAGATGCTTTGGTGATCTGAGGAAATGTTTCAGTCAAGGGAGGCTTGGTTGCTCTGCAGCACAAGCCCAGTCCAAATCCTGACTTATTTTGCAGCTGTCCAGCCAGTTTAGCAGCTGTTTTCTAAAGGCCAAGGGCTCTTATTGCTGTTAGGAGAGCCGTTGTATAAATCTGCTTCTGGAGCAAATCTATGTATTAAATCCTTCCTCTTTATTTTAATAAGAATTTTGTTATTTTTGTGGTAGTGCCTTCAGCTGAATGAGCACTTGAGATTTCCTTTTTCCCCTGTCAGTGTAACCTGTGCAAAAGCTGTCACAGTTTCTCTAGAGGTTCTTGCTGTATCATCATAACAAGGCAGTTTGAGGGAATATTCCATTCCTCTGTCAAGCTGGGAGCTGTGAAATTATTGAGGCAAAACATTCGGGGAGCTCTTTTCCCTAAATCCTCTTGTGTGGTGCCAGAAGTGAGATTGTGTGACAGAGATCTGCATCTCTGGCCACCTGATATTGTGATTGAGTGAAGGCTTTATCTCTGCTTCTCTGTCTGCCTCAGGTCATCTTCAGTCTGTGAAGGTGCTTGTTCATGTCTCTGCTTGGGAAGTGTCCAGAAATGAGAAAGGGTAAAGCTTCAATAAACTCACCAGATAAATTCCAATAATACAAATAAAATTATGCTTAGGTTACTTAGATTAAAGCACGTGAGTCTCATCAGGAATTTAACTTTGATCACAGATACAGGGTAAAAAGAGAATTACAGAGATTCAAGCATTGAGAATTGGTGGAATTGGTGCTCCAAGAGCTTTTTGTTTTTGTGACAGGGAACTGCATGTCACACTTCTGATGCGTGTTTACCCAACTCTTGGGAGAAGGAAATCACCTCAAGATATAATTGGAATTATTTCTAATTATGGCAGCAAGCTCAGTAATTACAGCTTTCATTAGCAGTGCTGCAGCTGGCAGGTTGGGTAAGGCCTGGGAATGGTTTGCAGCAGGAATTGTGGCTGGTAGTGTGAGGAGCTGGGGATGGAATGCTCTCCCAGCTCCTGCAGTTGCTAGGAGAGCCCAGCCTGGAGTGAGCACTGAGTGCCAGCAGAGCTCGTGATCGCTGCAGCAGGTGGGAAAGGAGGCTGTGGAAAAGGAAACGTGCGAGTTCTGCTCACTCCAGCCATATTTGGAGAAGGATTTGCTTTCCAGGCCGTGCAGGACACAGAGGGGAGTTCTGCTTTGAAAGTAAGGCAGGAGGGCAAGGCAGTAAAGCTGCAAAGAAATGAATCTGGTTTTCCGTGTTGCCACAGCTCCCCATCCATGGTTCTCTGGCACTTTGTCCAGCTGGGTGTTCCTTGTTCCCACATCCCCAAAGCTTCTCAGAAACTTCATTTCTAAAAGGAACTTTTAACCACAACTTAGATTTCACTGGGGTTGTGAACTTCCAATTTTCTGTTCCAGCTTTTTCACAGGCAATTCAAATTTAACTGTCACATTTCTTTTCTCATTAAGCTGAATGAGAAATGAATTAAGCTAATTTCACAGTCAGAAATTAATTGATTAGCTAATTATTAGAGTTAACTCTGCAGAGTTACCTGAGTGAGAAACTTCTGTTTCTACTTTGGCTTTTAGATGGCTCATTGGGTTATGTGACTTTTTATTTAAGCTGGATTTGCTGATGGAACTTGGAATGTTGCAATCTTCACATCCTGAGTTTTGACTCCAAGAGTGGGCTGAACTTTAAAAAGTTAGGATTCATTTAAAATGCATAGAATAATTAGAATAAATTAGTTTATTCCTTCCTGAGCTGACTTTCTGGTATTTTGGGTGGAGTTTTTTTCACCAGCTGTTGGTATTTCCAAGTCTTGCTTTTAAGCCAGATCTGGCATTGGCACAGCAGCAAGAACAGAAATGTAAAGAGTGCCAGCATGCAGAGGGAGGAGCTCAGACAATCTCCTGTCAGAGCCTGACTCATGCAGAAGGTTATGCTGGAGAGATCCCTTACCCAAAACATGAATGCTCAGCATATTTCAAGTTTTTACCAAGGGGAAAGTTCATGAAATAGATTAAAAATAAAAACTGCTAAGGAGTGGCTGATTAGGACAGGTATTGGGGCAATACCTCACATCCCCATTGGCAATTGCTGTATTGATTTTAAATTAATTGTTGTCTGATAGTTGAGAATAATTAAGTGTCAAGAATGGCTTTATTTTTGAACTGGTTATTTTATAAACTGGCTAATAGTTTTGGCCTGAAAAATATTTTTGGTCTTGCTGTAGTTTCACGGAGGGAATTAAAGTAATAAACCACATTTCAAGTCACACAGCCCGCGCTACAGCTTGAAATAAAATGTGACCTTTAAGTGGTAATGCAGAGACCCAGAGCTCCTGGCTTTGGCCTTTTCCACACCCTGGGAGATTTTGGGATCTCCTAATCCATTTCTGCTTTCTGTCTTGATGGATTGGAGGTTCCTGCAGGATGAATTGGTGGTTTTGGGTGACTTTGGCAGCCTGGCATGCATTGGTGAGTGCTGTGCCCACTGTACCAGAGCCTCAAGACAGCACAAGGGAGCAAAGGGCACGAGTGTGTCTTTAGCAATATTTGCAGCTGCGTCACGGAGCAGCTTTGGCAATAGTCAATATTGATCTTTGCCTGTGCTGGAGGAGTTCTAGAGTCAAATTAGCATTTGGAGAACCTGGATGTGATTGATATTTTACAAGTTCCCTATTCTGTTCAGGGGCAAAGTCTTGGATTGGTGTCCTGTGTTTGAGGCTCTGAAAAGTTGTGAAGAAGTCTGATGTGACAGAATGGTTTGGGTTGGAAGGGACCTTCAAGTTCATCTTGTCCCAGCCCCCTGCCGTGGCTGGGGACACTTTGCTTTTGTCCCACATGCACACCCACCTTGTGTTTTGTGGTGGATGCACCAAAATATTCACCTGGTAGTTCCTGAAAGTGCCTGTTCCATTTGGGGTGTGTTGTGGGCAGTGAAAGGGTGGCCTGTGACAGGTGTAGTGTTATTGTATGGCTCTGCTCTGGTTCATAAATCACTTTAAACCCTGAGCTGACACCCCTTGTGTTGTGTTTGGGTGTTCCTCTGCAGAGTGGGTGTGGATGGCTCTGAGAGCTGCAGGTGGAGCTGCCCCGTGCTGGTTTCTCAGCAGAGCACACTGATGCTTGAAACTTGGGTTTAGAATTGGAAGTTACACACGGTTAGAGGGGAAAAAGGGATTTTACTTTGGTTTATTGAGACTTTCAGGTAGAAGCACTTCTGCAGCAGTGCTCCCCCTGGGTCCTCGCACGGAAATCTGAGGACTGGTCTCTTAACTCTTTCTGTGCTATATTATAGATGGTGGGTATTAGCATATCTATTACAGGTCTCTTAATGGGAGGTTGAGAGAAATTCCTTCATGGGGCACACTCTCTTCTCCACCCCGCCCTGGGGTGGGTCTCTCTAAGTTTACGGAACATGTTCTGGAGAGGACTTTGGGCCGTGGGCCCTGACGTTTAAATCTCATGAAAAGTGGAGATGGTTAGTCTCTGGACCTAAGCTAGTTATCAAACTACAAACTTAGAGGAATGTGGGCCAAAAGCTCTTAGAATGTCTAAGGTTACACAAAGGTATATATGAAAAAGGGGATATGAAAGAAATGTATGAAAAGTAAAAATCCATCAGGCATCAACACCTTGCTGGAGCTGTTCTGGTGCATCTCTGCAGGGACCAAGGTGACAGGAACAACCCCATTGTCCAAGGAGATGGGACATGGAGGAAACTTCCCAGAGCTCCCTAAGCTGGTGTTTAAACAGGCTCCCTCTGAGCTCTGCTGTGGGGCAGTTCCTGTAAACTTCTTGTTCCAAGTAAAGAATATTATGTAGCAGCTATCATTCATATTTATAATAATGAATTCCTGATATCCCAGGATTTTTTTTTCATTGCTGTACCTGCAAGCAAATATCCAGAGGTGTTTGAGGTTTTCAGCTGCAAGATTTAGTGAGTGGTGTTAGGAGATGTAAAAGGGATTCTGGATTTCCTGGGTTTGCTGCCTGATGGAAACTTGGAAGATTTCCAGTTTGGAATTGGGCAGGGAGGAATTGGAGGAGCCCAATTCAGTGGGAGCCTAGAGCCACTCCCCTGCTGAAGGAAGCCCTGCCCTGGGTTCCCTGTCCCTTGTCCCCAGCTGGGCTGGCACTGTGCACACAGGGCTCAGGACTGGCCCAGGGAGGGGCAGAGGGTGTGAGCTGGGAGGATCCAGAGCTTACTCCGTGTGCTCAGAGGGGCGGTGCTCCAGGAGTGCTGCTAGAAACCAGCTCGGAGTTGTAAAGTTGTTCTTAAAGCTGCAGAAGCTGAGAACTCAAATGTGTTTTAGGGGTTTTTTTTCTATCTTTCTAGTAGAAAATGGATGATTTAATACTGATATAACTCTTACGGACTGAGGCACATCTTTTATAAAACACAGCAGTGCCCTTGCTGTGGGAATCTTTTATTTTCCATCCTTACAGTGCTCACACAAACACGTTAATTTTTGTTTTTCATAAATAGATCACTTCCAGCTTGGCTGGAATTTGGAACAGGGCTAGGAATTATTTTGCCTGGTGCAAAGCAAATTGAACAAAGTGCTTATAATTCAGACTTGGGCTTCATTTATGGTAGCTTAATAGAAAAGATTATGTGGAAGGAATCAGTGCTGTTGGCTTGTCTCTTGAATAGCCAGTGTTTCTGTAAAGGCTGCTGTAAAATAATTATCCACTGTCTGCTTAATATTTTGCTGATCTAGACACTGAGAGTTTTTACAGACTCTTTCTGAAGTAGAGCTGGAGGATGCATAGAATAAAACCTCTTTTGGTTATGCTAAATGCTGCTAATAGATTTAAACATGAAATTAAGTGTATCAATGTTTTTGAGCACTCCTGGCAAGTTTACAAATGGGAATTTTTAATCTCCTTTTTTGTGGCTTCTAATTGAAGGCTTTTACTTAATTTATTAAAACTGTTAAGAGTGGCTTTGAAACCATGAATTAGATTTAACCCAAAATCCTCTGGTGAAGCTGGAAAGAAGTTGCAACCGAAGTTTCTGAACATGCTCCAGGTCCTTTGACCTTTTTATGAGCTTTTCACTGAAGGCAGGGAGTGAGCTCTGCTCCTCTCTGAGAACTTTCACTCTGGATCAGACATTATCTCAGAAGTCCAGGGGTGCTTAAGGAAATGTGCACATCACTTTTCAAGTGTAGGTATTTTTTTTGTTTGGTTTTCTTGGGGGTTCTTTTGTTTTTGAGGAAATGAGATTTATTGTTTCCTCAAAGTTACAAAGTGGTAATGGGTGCTTGCTGTTGATAACAACATAATGCTCATGAGATGGTAAATAATCCTGAAATGAGAGGCTTTAAGTAACTTTTGCTACCCAAAAAACACCCAAACTTGAGTTCTTTCCTTGCAGTTTGAGTGCAGACTCTTTGTTTTGTTTGCCCTTTCCATTGCACCAAACCCAGCAACTGAGAGGGAATTGTGCTGGCAAAGCTGCTGCTGCACAAATGCAGAGATCTGGGATCAGACAAGCCTTTGAATAATCTGGTCCCCTGAGGGATTTGATTCCATTTCCAAGCAGTCCTTGAGGACCCTGGAATGTGACCTGGGAATTGTTCAAGGCATCTGCTGCTGGACCTGCCCTGAGCCACTGTGGTTCTTTCCATGTTAAAATGGAAATATTGGGGTTGGTTCAGCTCTGGGCATAAAAACCAAGGTGAGATGGAGGGGATGTGGTTCTGCTCATCACCAGGGGTGGTTGTTGAGGTCAGGAGTGCTCAGAAAGCAGCTGGGACATCCAGGAAGGCTCCAGGGGAGGCTGCCAAGTGTTGGTGCAGGTGAGAGCCCAGCTCAGAAGTTTCAGCTGATCCTTGAGGACAGTGGAGGCCAAGGAAAGCATCCTGGGGAGTGATCCTGGACAGAAGAGTTCAAAACATCTGCAGGTAACTGGCAGAACTGGCCTTGGCTGCAAAAACACTCCAGCATTTCTTCCAGGGGCTGCAGGGGACACTAATCCATAATTGATAGTAATTGAACATTTTTGTTTGTTTGTTTGTTTGACTTGGTGGGTTTGGCAGGCCTGGAATTCCACTGCTTTTGGAGGCAGTGCTGATCACTCAGAGCTTGTCACTTGTTAAACTGGGAGGTTGTTTGCTTGTCCTCTAAAATACTTGAGATGCTGGGGGACTAAATGGTGTTCTTGTGTTCCCTTTTAGCATTTTCTCTGCTAAATTATGCTAAAATGTTGCAAGTGTGTCCCTAATACGCTGTTCTGGAACACAGAGGATGTTCATAATTGTGCAAAAGAGATTGAAATGATTTTAGTGATGTAAAAGTGTAAGATTTTATTGGAGGTACATCACTTGTGGAGCTCAGTGACCTCAGTTCTTTTTGTCTTCCTGTTAAGAAGTAACAATTGCACATAAATAATGCTTTAAACTTCTGAAAATGCAACATTGCTGAGCTTTGGGAAGTACCTCAAACCAAAAGGGGCATTGTTTAGAGGGTGGATAATAACTTTCAAAACCTCCTTTTGATTAAAGAGGACTGAAAATCACTGCAGTGTTCAGTTGCAGATGTTGGGAAAGTAGATGAATCACTTCATTTGAGATTTCTTGAATCACTATTTAACATTATAAAGAACATTCAGAGTGGTACATGCAGATAGGGAGGGAAACTGAGTTACAAAGATGTTTTAAAGGTTTGTTCCTTGTAATTAGATCAGATTGCTTTTTAATTTTTACAGCAGTGAGACTCGGGCGTGGTGAGAGTGGGATTGGCACCGGTGTTTGTCAGAGTGCTCTGAGTCACCTGGGGTGGCTGCGACCTGGATCCGAGCACGGAGCTCCTGATCCTCAGCCAGGGCAGCACCAGGAAAAGCTCCCTGGAGTCAGGCTGGGGTTTATCAAGCAGCTCTGGAATTACTGCAGGTCATTTTGTTTAGCATTCTATCAAAAAAATAATGATGCAAATGAATAACACTTCGTCTAAATTATGGTTTTTTCATAATTATTTTTTCATCATTTCACTGAGCCTTCAGTGAAAAGCTCATATAAAGGTCAAAGGATCTGGAACATGTTAAAAAACTTTGGTTGCAACTTCTTTCCAGCTTCACCAGAGGATTTTGGGTTAAATCTAATTCATGGTTTCAAAGCCACTCTTAACAGTTGTAATAAATTAAGTAAAAGCCTTCAATTAAAATGCAGATTACATGAGATACTGCTGAGTTTCTTTTTTGCAGCTTACCTTGCTGTTAGGGCTTTCTTCTTGCAAATTGTTTGCCATATTTTTTTGGAGTTTGAAAGTTCTCATCACTCAGGCAATTCACACCTGATTTTGGTGTGAAAAGCAACATTATCTACTCAGTTTTTATCCTTTCTCCACTTGCTGGCAGAAGTTCTTGGTTCGTTGTGGGTTTTACAGCCTTAATAAAATTAAGAGACAATTTAGAGTTTTCAGCAGGGAAATGAGATGGGAAAGGGAATATACAAAGTAAATATATAAAGTGTAAATACTTTGCTTTTCAGTTAGATGCACAACACTTGCTCCACTCCAGACCTTATAAGGCTGGGCAAAGTGTTCTGTGCTAAACCCCAGGCTGCTTAGCTGTGTCCAAGTGTGTGGAGTAAGATGTGAGATCAGACCTGAAATGTAATACTTGGTGTCCTCAAAGCTGCTACAAGGCCGACAGACACTTAATGAACTCCCCTTGTGGCAAAGCTTTCCCTGTGCTCTGACCTTGCAGCGCTGCTCAGATCACTGCAGGACTCTCAGGGAGGGCTGGAACTCATTATCCTTCCACTGGCAACATCTTCTTCTCCTGCAGAACAGCTGCAGGCTCAGCCATAAAATGCCATTTCTGGTTTTTTAAGCTCAGACCCCAGAGGATCTGCTGAGCAGCAGAAGGGAGAGCACTCAGGTGGGGATGGATTCAGCATCCTGCAGGTGTTTGGAGTCAGTCTGATGCTGAACCTTTGCCCACTTGGGGCTGTGCAGGAAAAGCTGAGTGTGTTCAAATCATTTTAATGTCACCCTGCAAAGAATTCTCACTTGGAGACCACAATAAACTCAGCCTGTGGATGGCAGGCTGAAGCATCTATAAATGTAGTAATACAGAAAAATAACTATAAACTATTAAATGTAAAAATGATAATTCCTTTAATGTATTTGTGTGGCTCTTCAATACAGCCTTTGGAATTTGGACAACACAAGACAATTGTTACATGTGCTGTGACCATCTTATAAAAAGAAGGCTAAAATTAAAAATTAACAGTTCTCACTTAAAATCCAGATAACATTCGAGGTGTGGGAGGAAATCTCACCATAACTGAGATTCTTTGTAATTCTTTGTAACTTCCATAGCCCCAGAGTTGCCCTGGGATGAGAGCAGAGATCCAGGCAGTTCTGCCCTGCTTTTCCTTGCAACTCCATGTCTGGCAGCTCTGGGATGCTGAGGCTCTGTCCCCTGGAAGAACATTATTTGTGCTGCCTTGAAGCTTAATATTGGCACAAAAGTTTCACTTCTAAAAGATTTGAGACCAAACTAGCTGAAAGTGTGTTTAATTTTTGCCTGTTTATACAGTAAATCTGCTTTCTAAGAACTGGGACCTGCTGGGTTTATTAGAGAGAACAGCACCAAGAGTATTAATAGTGAATTCAAACTTAGTCTGCAATTAAAATAATGAGTTTAAATGAGCTTTGCACAGATGGCTGTGAGACTAGAAAGTGTTTTGGAGATGGGATTAAATTGGCCTCATTTTGGTGCCTCTTCCTGTGAGCAAACTGCTTGTGGTGTGGTGATGGCAGGTCCCAGGTGAGTGACAGCAGCAGCACTCCTGCCATGTGCAGGGACAAACCCGAGCTGTGTCCTGGTTCAGCAGGGCCATCGCCTCTGGGACAAGGAGCTTCCTGAGAGCTGCGCTTTGCTTGGAGCTTGCTGCTGCAGCAGGCTGAGGAATGGCACTTTTCTACCTTGCTCAGTTAAGTTGGTAATGTGAAGCACACCTTACAGTTATGTGGTGCTTGGCTTGATGCTCCAAAAATCTGCTGGCAGATGTCCCAGTGTGCTCTTGTGAGTTAAATTACCTTGGGGTAGCAAAATCACTTCATATTTTCAAGTGACACTAATAAATAGGGTTTTCACTTTGCTTTTACAAATAATGGTGTGATCTGCCTCAGGGCATGGAATTAATGGTTTCTGGCACAAACACATTTGCTAATTTAATCTTTCCTCCTCCTTCCTGCAGCAGCAGTTTTGTAGGGCTTGTGCTGCTTTCTGCCTTATCACTGGAAAGTTGAAAGTCACTTTGTGGGGATTTCAGGTGTTGGTTCAAAGTGTCACACCGTGCAACAGCTCCAGAAAACGAGGGCTGGGGATCTTGTGATGGTGCCATCCTCAGCTCGTGTGCTTGACAGATCTGGGTTCCTCCTGAGCTGTCTGAGGAGCAGCTGAGGTGCAGATTTATGTCCTGATTCTCCTGCTCTGCTGCAGAGAAGTGAGTGGAACAAATCCTTGCCTCAGCTTTGTGTAGTGACCTTGTGTCCAATTCACTGTGGTGCTGAGAGCTGCTAAAGCTGGCATTGGGACAGGGAGGTGTTTATGTGGCAGAACAGCTCCAAACTCCAGCCCTGGGAAGCAGAGGTGGTGCTCAGTGAAGTTCCAGCTGGGTGAGCTCAGCAGTTCCTGGTGTGTCAAACAACTTTAATCAGCAAGGTGTGGGATAAAGCTGGGCCCAGTGCTCCCCCTGTTGCTGCTTGGTTTTCCAGGAGAACTGCACATAAATCATGTCAGAATATGTGTCCTTTTCTTTCCCCAACAGCCCTGAACTGAAAATGCTGCTGGAAAGCAGGAGGTGGCCAAATAAGAGTTAATTAGTTTCCCTGTTTTACAGATGGGGTCGAGGATTCGGTCTCTTGGGTTCCATCTTTGGAAAGGACAGTGCAATAAATCAGTCAAACAGTGTTTTTGGCCTGGTGTTTTATATACTACAAATGCTACTTGGTAAGTATTCACTCACTTCAGAGCCTCAAATATGGAGCAGGGCTGTGGGGATGAAGGAGGAGAGCAATATCCACTGTACAATCTGCAGGAAACCAGAGAAATGCTTCTGATTTTTATATCTTGGGGTTTTTTTAGCACCACTCTAATGATACATCTGTCCAAAAGGCTTAAAACCCCAACTGATAACGAGAGTAATTGCATTTTCTCCTGATCTGCTATTAATAATCCAAGTGTGAAGACAGTTTGTGTGCTGGTATTTTCACTCCAGTATATTTGGCATTGGATTGCATGGTGGAAAAGAGGGGGAATAAAAATGGAATGGGCAAGTTTTGTAGGAGTAATTGAGAGAGCAGGCATGAAATATAATTATATATAAAGTGCATGAAATATAAAGAAGTGCATGAAATATCATTATATATATATTTCTTGGTAACTTTGTGCTGTGCTATAAAGCTGGTAATCCTGACAGAAATACCTTGAGCACAAATTTTCCTACAACTCAAGAATATGAGGCTGGTTAATCCTACACACACTCCTCATCAGACAGAGCCTGAGATAATCCCCACTTCCCAGGTGGCATTTTAACCAGAATTTAGTGTAGCTCTTGCTGAGTGGCTGAGTTTGAGTTCAGTTTTGCCCTGTGTGGGGAGGGGTGAGTAACTTTGTCTCTCTTGTTGCAGGTATGACGGCAAGTGCAGTAGCAGCTCTAATCCTCATGACCTCCTCCATAGTGTCTGTAGTAGGGTCCCTGTACTTGGCATACATTCTGTACTTCGTGCTGAAGGAGTTTTGCATTGTCTGCGTGCTCACATATTTGCTGAACTTCATTCTCTTTATCATCAACTACAAACGACTAGTTTATTTGAACGAGGCCTGGAAGAGGCAACTCCAACCCAAACAGGAATAACCCCTGGTGGAACTTTTGACTGACAGTCCGAAGACCCAACTTCCATTAAGTTTATTTTGCAGTAATTTTTTTATTCTCCATATCAGACACTTTTTTTCCCCACCCTTCCCCTAGAAGAATCATAATGGAAAATTTGAATTATAAATTCCAAGGGGCCCCAGATAATTTCTCTGTGCTAATCTTCAGTTTAAATGGTCATGAAAGGAAGCTCTATAACAATCAAAGACAAGCTTTAACTTTACTTTGAAGGAGTTTTAGCCACAGCAAAACCTAGACTCTCTCTCTCCCCCCTCCACTTGTGAAGTGGGTAACACTTGCTATAAAATATCCTGTATATAAATTCAGGTATAACAAGATGTGATCATGACATGAAATATCCTAGATTAGCATCACCATATTTAATGTTGCCATGTTTACAGTATGTGTATTTTTTTCTTTTTTTTTTTTTCCTTTTTTCTTTTTTTTTTTTTTTTTTTTTTTTTTTATGGTTTNTTTTTTTTTTTTTTTAGCTGATGGACTTAGATTTGACTAGGACTTATACTGTAAATAAAATTAGACCTCTTGGTTCGTCCCTGGAGAACTCACTGTCCCATGGGTTTGGTTAGGAGCTGTCAGAGGGTTCAGTTCACGACTGACACGATGGAAGAAGTGACCTCTAAAGAACATGGAGTTGCTGCTCTCACTGTTGTGCTTTCACAAGAATGATGCTTGGGGTTGGTTCCATTTTTTCTCCTTTTTTTTTTTTTTTTTTTTTTTTTTTTNTTTTTTTTTTTTTTTGTCTCCAGTAACAAAGATGGAATTAAAGCTAAAACCTGAAGTATGTTGATTAAAGGACAACCTCATTAATTTCTGTACAGAACAAAAATAGCTTCATGTGGTCAATGAAAAGCTGATTTGCAGACTGGGGGTTGGATGAAGTGTTCTTTGAGAGGACTCCATTTCCAAGCAGAGCTGTTTCATTTGAAGCTGTGCTCAGCCAGCCAGTGTTACTAATGTTTGATGTTCTGTGAATGCTGCAGTATAGAATTGCAATTTGCAGTGGAAACCACTGAGTGAGCAGGATAACCAAGCAGTGCACTGAAAAAGCAGTTCCTTAATTGATCTTGGTCAGGATCTTTGGTTTCTGCTATATTGGGAAATGAACTTTAGGCCTGACACACACACACAGAAGATCTCTTGGAAGGGCAACCTGTTTAATGGGAAAAGTCAATGTGCTCCTGCAAATGAAATGTGATATAGTGCTATCATTGCTCTTTCTAAGAACTAATTGGGGAAAAAAATATTAAACTGCAGATTTAAACAAAGGAACAAAATTGTACACGTCGTTTCTGCACTCAGTATTCTAAGGCTGAATGTTAAAAGTGCCTTCTGTCTTCAAATCTTAAACCAAATACTTTGTGTTGAACTTGGCAGGCAGAAGTGTCCTTGCTTTTAAAATGAACAAACAAAATTCCCAGCAAACTTGCTGGGGATAGAAGAGTATTAAGAGATCTGGGTTTAGTTTTTAGACTGAGAAGTGGTAGCAGTATTGTTTTCAGTTTAATTTTAAAGGTTGATGTGATTTGGAAAAGTGAAATACTTGTGTTTCAGAGTGTGTGACACCAAAATGTGTGGGTTCAGCTACTTTCTGTAATTGGTGCTGTGCTGCTTTTTGCCCTTGTCAGTTTGAAATATGAAGAATTCCAACTGCATACCCATTTATTTAAAGAACTAATTTAACTCCTTTTAGCATTTTCATTCTCAAATGAATGTCAGAGAGACACTTCCATTGTAAGTGGATTTCAAACACTAAGGATAAACTTGACTGTGAAACGAGCAGTGTTTCCATTGAGCAAAACAAGTTTGGAGATCGAATTCACAAAATTAATATTTAAATTTCTACTGAAGTAATTCTGGTTTGTACCAAGGGTGGAGGTGGAAACTGCTTTTCTGTACAGAGTTCTGTGGTGTGAGTAACATCTGTTGCATGTAACACTAAATGACTGGTCCCTCGTCTGACAGTTTTAGCCAAACAATCCATTAAATGAGTTTTGTATTGACCAGAGTATAGTTAAAGCTTGTCTTGATGTTTAGTTCTGTCTCTCAAATGCCTTCCACTTTGATATTAAGGGGAATGAATGAATGATGTTGAATTGGTCCCTCAAGGCTTGGCTTTGTTCTCTCCGAGCCTTGAGGCAGTAGCAGTGTTTATTGTGTTGTATAGATTTTATTTCAGTGCATTCCTGTGATCTACACTAAAGGCATCTTTCTTTCATCCAAGGAAGAGGTGAACATGTGCTGCCTGAGAGTTGCTCCTATCTCAGAGCAAGCAGCCGTGGAGACAAATCTAATCCATGAGTATTGGTCCAATTTCTGGGAAAAAAGAGGAAAAAAAGCCCCATCAGCTGAAAGTATTGGTGTTAACTTCACTGTGTCTTGTGCTTGTTTGTGTGGGCATAGTCTGTTGATTCAGTTTGTTTAGTAAAAATGTTTAGGGCCAGATTTTCGGCAGTGGTGTCTGCAGTCCTTGTTTGTGTGCACACAGGGAGCAAACGGAGCTGGAGTTTGGGCTCTGGGAGAATTTGCAGCCACACTTTGTGCACGACCTTGCAAATCTGATCCTTAATTGGGAACTCTCTTGTCTTGTGTGCTTCCCTTGCCGTTCCTTTTTACTGGAAGTGATTCGCTAGAAACAGCCCTGATTTCTTCTGATTGTCTCTCGTGCTTCAGAAATGCAGCTGGCCTGAATAAAGGGCAGAATAATCTTAGCAGGAGAAATTTGGACCTTTCTGCTTCCAGTTCTTTTGACTCTTTCCTTGCTGCTCCCAGTGGTAGAAACAGCATCTTCCTTCCAGTAAAATGGGTTGTGGTGGAAATCAGGAGTGCAGCTGTGCCCCCCTGCCTGCCCCAGCCAAAATGTGGTGGCAAATGTGTGTTTGACACTGGTTTTACCCTTACAAATCCAAAGGCAAATCCTAAAATTCTCAAGGATGCAGGAGTCTGGGTAAAGGCAGGTAAATGATATTTGGGCTGGCAGGGGACAGGGGAGTGATACAGAGACCCTCGTGGTTTCAACACTCAGGAGAATGGAAGGGATAAAATTCACAATATCCAAACAGAGGTTCTGAATTTGGGCTCTTCCTGCCCCTCTTTGTCTCTCTCAGAATCCCAGAATTCCTTTGGGATCATGGAATATTCTGAGTTGGAAGTTTCACGGCGTGGGGCAGATTGGAAAGGCAAAAAAACCTCATCCCAAACCCTGCTTAGGAATTAAACATTCCTGAAATCCTCTTACTGTAAGGTACTTGCTACTCTTTAAGGCCAACAAAGGATTTGAGTCTGGTGGAGGATGTGAATATTCTTGGAAGTTCCTTCCTGTGAAACATTTGTGACACTGAGGCAATGAAACATTCCTGAGCACCTTTGAGGTCTGGGGTGACAGCAGATCTCTGCTGAGGAGCTTTCTGGATGCTGTAGTTGGCATTTTTGTGCTGCTGTAGTCTCAGTTGTTCCAGCAGGTTGGCGAGGTGCTCCAGGCAGTTCTGCTCCTGATTTATGTGGGCTGAAATCAGAGCTTGGCTTTGGTTCTGCCAATGTTGTTTAAACTGGTCCAGAAAAGATATGAAGTATTCTGTTACCACAAAACTGTGTTAAGCATGGCCTAAATATTAGGTGTTTGTTCTGTATAGTATATTCCATCAACTATTTATTCCCAGTGCTTTCAACTCCAAATCCAACACCCATTTAAAATGGAGTCATTGGGTAGATGTTCCTTTTCTCAATATAGGCTGAGAGATTCTCTACTGGAGGTTTAGGATACAATTTTGCTAACAGGTAAAAAAACCATGTAAATATGTACGAATTCTCTTTGTTGCACATAACTTTTTTGGTATAAAAAAAAAAGAAAAAAAAAAAACCCCAACAAAAATAAATGTAGAAATTACCTGTGGATGTCTTGCTGCAATCATTCTTATGCTGCATTCATGCAGTCCAAACATAAGAGCTTGAATGAACCCAACCAGAGGCCTTTTTGGACTCAGTCTGAGCCTTAGAAACTGTTTTTAATGTCAGTACTGTAATTCTGTTTCTAGGAATTGTACCAAGTCGTGTGGTTTTTTTCCCAAGCCCTTGTGTGTGTTTAGCAGTAGAAGGGTTAAAGCACTTGATTCCCCCAGATCCCAGTTTTCCCAGTAGAATTCCTGCAGCTTTGTGTCTGGCTGAGCATTGTGTGTAAAGGCTGAGCAGCGTTGACTTGAGGCTTTCAATGTTTACAGTTCTTTAAGCAAAAAAAAAAAACCATAAAAACCCCAACATTGTGATTTTTATCACTTTCTGCTTTGTTGGGGCTGCTCAAAGCTGGTCCCACAGACCACAGAATCCCTGGAAGCTGCTGGATGTGTCCCTGGATTTGGGGAGGGAGCTGCTGGCCAGGGTTGGGTTTGTTGAGAACAAGCAGGAATTAACCCTCAAATGTGTGCTCAGACTTTGGGGGCTGAGCTGAGCCCTGGTTTGTAAGGAGTGACCAATGTCAAATCCAGGTCTGCTGAAACTGGGGAAGAAAATGAGTTTTTAAAGGATGATGGCTAGAGATGGAGAAGCTGAAATGACTTTCAGACTCTGCTAGTGGGCTTAAATATGGGAATTGCTCGTACCATGGTGTGTTTGAACAAATGTCTTTTTATTGTGCATAGACTTTTCTATTCTGGGGGTTTAGTTCTGGAGAAAATCTAGGCCTAGCACGCTGTGAGGAATGCTGTAGTGTTGTTTCTTTTCCCTTAAAAACACAAGAAAAATTGTTGTGGAGTCTGCAGTGAACATCTGTGTCCTTATTCTGCTGGGCCAGGGTGGAAGGTGCTGTTGGTTCCTCGTGTGCCACCTCTGAAGGGAACAGAATTTGGCCACCACACAACAGAAAAGCAAATATTTCCTTTATTTGGTCACTTCCCTGAGCCACTCAGACCAGAGGCAGCTGCAGAACAGGGAGCCATGGCACCAGTTTCACCAGAATCTGGGAATCCCAGTAATCAAACTCCAGAATTGGAACTTCCCAAATGCACTGGGCAGCCTCTGGTTCTGTTGCTCTGCTCCTTGTGATGCTGCTTTTGGGACAATGCTGGGAAGTTTGCAGACTAAATATTCTGAGTTCTGCTGTGAGTGCTGGTGTGATCTAAGCCAGGCTAAAGCCTGGCCTGAGGCTGCTGTTCAGGCCTAAAGGGACAGCACTGAAGCAGCACAGGGATTTACACCTGGCCCTGCCCCAGAGGGCTTCAGGCCACTCTCAGAAAGGTTTGGAACAGAATTTCTCTCTGGGCTGCTCCTCCTGTGGTGACATTTCACATGAAGGAAGCCCTTCCACACCGGGAGTGGCATTGTTGGACAGGTCGAACAGTGGCAGTTTTGGTACTGTAAAATAAATAGATTTAAAGCTGAGTTGATGTAGTCCCTCCCTCTCTAACATTCCACCTTGCTGCTGGAACAGGAATTCCAAACTCTGGTGGAGTATGTTGGGTGGTTCACACCCTTCCTGACTGCTGGCAGTGCTCAGGATTTCTCCCACATCCATCCTGCCAGGCCAGAGCAGCTGCACAAACTGTGCTCCTCTGCAATCCTGTGGACAGCTTGCTGTGATCTCAGTAGTGTTAACTCTGAGGGGAGTTTAACTGGAAAACTTCATTTGCTTTAGAGGGATGTGATGTTCACTTAGAGTAACTTAGATTTTGTTTTTAACTTCAGCATTGACTTGTATCATGTAATATTTGTATTTTTTTTGCCATAAACAAATACCTCAGTCAAGATTTCTTAACTTCAGCTCCTTGGAAGTGAGTATTTGTTTTCCTCCCTGGAAACAAGAAGCCTCCAGCCATGGCTGAGCAGAGGAAACAAAAGTTTCTGATCTGCTTTGCATCACAGTAACTCCTTCAGGTGGATAGAAATCGCATTGGACTTGCAAGACTTGAATCAGGCATAAAAATATTTAAACAGAAATTTATTAACAAGTTCAACATAACCCCAGCCACTAAACCCTTTGTTTTCATTGTAGGAAGAGGGAATGTGATGTTATTACAGGAGGAAGACAGCTTGATTCATTTGCAAGCTTCCAGTATCTGTCTCTAAGAACAAAGGCAGCTGCTTTGGGCTGGCGCTGGCGGGTGAAGATTCCCTTCTTGTTCCCCAGAACTCGTGTGGTCCCTGCAGAGAAGTTATAAAATAAAGAAATCCATAAACCAAGCTCTTCCAGGCCCTGCTGTGAGCTGCTGCAATGTAGGTACTAACTAAAGCAGGCCAGGTGGAAGAGACCTCTGCACTTTGTTCTGCACAGTCAGGTACAGGAGGGAAGCTTGGCAGGATCCGTGGATGGGACAGAGCAATCCAGCTGCAGCTCCTTGGGTTTACAGCTGCTGGGCTGGGCTGTGCCCATTGCTCAGTGTTCCACCTGCAATAGGTTGGCTCCACCTTCAGATTGGATGGAGGAAATGGTGATGCCTGTTTACTGTCCTGTGTGGTGTCTGGATCCTTTCTGCCTGTTTTAATTTTCATAGGAAATTAGAGAAAAGGATTGCAACAGGTAGAGAGACTGGAACTGCATCTGTGTCTGACCTTGTGTACATTTTCTCAATCCTCTTTGATGCTGCTTTTCTGGCCCCTGCCATCACTGAGCTTTCTAATGCCTGTCCTGGTGCTCTGCAGGGTGTTTTAGTGCTGTTCCTCCCTCTCACTGCTCACCACCCCACTGCAGGTGGCATAAGCAGAACAGGTTCATTATTAGATCTGAGTTGTGCTCGTTTAATTTCTGTCTAAATTATTTCCCTTCCTTTGTGACTGCACTTATCTATTAATAATGGGTGGAGTGTCATGGTGAGGCAGCTGTGTGGCACCTGCTCCTCTGCTGCTGAACCTCCTCCAGGTAAAAAAGGATTATTTAAGGTGCTCTGTTCCCAGGGCAGCTGTAGGTGACACTGCAAGCAGGTGAGATGTCCCTGACAGCTGCCTGAGGCTCTGAACTGAGGGTGGCCAAAAACCAGGAGCAATCTGGGTCCCTCACAAGCTTCCCCTGTGCATTGTCTCATGTTCCTGGGAGCATCTGTGCAGGAGAAAAGGTGAATTAAGCACGGGCAGGACCTTTTGGCTCTGGTCATGCCAGATTTTGTGACAAAACCAGCTGTGCTCTGTCCTGGTGAACAGAGGGCCTTTTGTCCTACCCTTCAGCACATTGTTTGTGTGGCATCAAGCACTAAACTCCCAGGGAGGATGGAGAGGTGTTTAGAATATAAATAAAAGCTCACCTTGATTGGTCATGAAATCAGCAAAGTTCCAGATGAGCTCCCCGATCACGTACTCCTTCCTCTTCTTGTCAAAGACAGCGTGGTACTGCCTGAGCAGGGCCTGCTGGTACTCCTCACTGAACATCAGGGGAGGGTCCTGCAGCCAGGAGAGCAGGGTCAGGGCACAAATAATCCCATTCCCACTGCCTGAGCAACTGCTCCTGAACAGAAACAGGGGTTTTGCCTGCTCTGCTGGTTGTGCTGCATCACCATGGCTGTTGTGACCATTAACAAACACAAAATTCCAGGGGGAGTTCCCCTGGTGGCCTTTGTCCTGCCAGGGACAGGAGTGCCACCCCCAGGAACCTCCATTCTCCAGGGTTTGCTTTCATTTAAGCATTTTTCTGCCACTGCCAAGGACAGATTTGGAGTCCTCTTCAGGCAGACAAAGCTGACTGGTTCTGCTGGAGCAGGATCCCAATCCTGGAGCCTTTTGGACACTCCCAGCAAAGCCAGGCCCAGCGGTGCCAGCCTCTCCCAGTTACATTCTGCTGTTTCCATCTGGCAAACACCACAACACTCACACTGTGCAGCCCAGGCACTGAGTCTGCTCCATATTCACTCTGGATAATGGGTTTTTGGTAGGTTTTGTACCAGTTCTCAAACTGGGCTGTGAGTTGGAGTGGGATCACTTCCAGGTGGCCTGGGTCGTGGTACCAGGAGAAGTAGCTGTTCACACAAATCACATCCACGTAGGGAGCCTGCAAAAAAACAGGGGAGAGTGTTTTGGCACAGACTTCAACCTTCTCTTGTAAACCTAAATCCTCCTTTGGGTTCATTTAATGGAACCCAGGTTTATTACACATAGAATGAATTGTTTCCCCTATCACTCAGGCCCTCCAAACATCATCTCTTTCCCAGAAAAAAAAAAAAAAAAGAAAAAGGATAAACTTAATAAGCTAACAGCATTAATTTGGCATTTTTCTTACAGATTAGGAAGTCACAGCAAAGAGTTAGACAAGATCAACACATTTCATTCTCAGGTTTGTTAGAAGTTTTTTTGTTTCCAAGATGTCTCTGGCTTGCTGGTACATTTGGATGTACTTTTTCTTTTTGAGTATTGGAATGTGATTATCAAGTGAGTGGTCAAATATTTTGACTAGCAACTAAATTTTGTGCATCAATGGTGCAATACTAAGACTAAAGCATTCTGCAAGTTATTTGCCATTTCTACCACATGGACAGTGTGAAAAAAGGGCACAAAGCCCCCTCAAAATAAAGTGATGTTGTATGTAACTTGTTCAATGTTCTCTTAACATGTTTTGTAATAAAAGAAAAAGAAAAGTTCTAATATCACATCAGTGTATGAGAGATCTGTTCTTTGGGTTTGTTTGCCTGAGCTCCTCCAGCTGGGCAGAGTGGGGATGGGATATCCAAAAGCAGATTCCTGCTGGGCTCCTTCAAATTTAAAGCCATCAGATGTTTGGGCTTTTGGTTTTTTTTTTCTGGGGTGGGGAGGAAAAACCTCAGAGTTGCAGCCATTCCTGCTAATTAGGGAACATTTTAGAAGAAATCCAAAGTGTAACTTGGATCAGGGATGTGTGGCAGCACCGACTCACCTGCTAGAAGTGATTATTGTACAAGGATCTACCCTGGGAACAAATACAGGTGTTAAAAATCCTTGGTCCGTGCTTAAAAATCCAAGGAAAGTGCCTTTTGGTTATTTATCCAGCTCTAGGGCTTTAATTGTGGAGCTGGAGGAGCCTTTAGATTATTCAACACAAACAGACATCTGCCAAAGAAGATCCAGGGCAGTTTAAAGCAGGAATTAAAGCAAAGCTTCCTTCCTTTAGACTTCCACAACGGTTGTGAGCATTTTAAAGAGCTTTAAGCTTTGGCTTAATTGCAAGTGAAAATCCTGAGCATTAGTAAACACAATCAATGGCATAGCAAAGCATGACAATATTAATGGACTCCAGGGGCATAATCCTGCACACAAAGAATTGTTCTCTCTTACAGATCCTTTTTTTTTTTTTCAGCTGGACTACAACTACAGGATAAGGTGATTTCTACTAGAAACAAAAATGTATTTTTTCTTTAGCCTTTCCCTGCTAAATATCTCCAGTAAATTCAGGTAGGAGTGGGGGAGAAGGGACTATAAAACAAGTGACAAGAGGAAGAAATTTAATGTATGAATTAAAAAAAAAAAAAAAAGAGAGAAGAAAAAGCTAGAAAATAAAGCAAACTTACACCATGATCAAGAGCGTAATTAGCATCTGTCACAAAGGTGACTGGTCTGGAGGGGTCGAGAGCTTTAGTGTGAGCTATCACTGTCCTGTTTGCAAACAGTAAAGCAAGAGTTCAACAACAGCCTGGAGAAGCACAGCCCCTCTTCCCAGGCTCCCTGTCCTTCCACCCCCCAGACAGAGCTGCCTTTGATTCAGCAGCCAGGGTTTGAGTGAAATAAAGAGAATATCTGTCACCAAGTGGGTGCCACGCCACCTGAAGAAGAGTGGAGTGGAAGCACACCAAGCATGGGCACATGGGGTGGTGCCAGCAGCTCAGAAGTTGAAGGGACAGTTGAGTTTGAGGACAAAACTGTAAAAACAACAGTGGGAAGTTTCTGAACAACTCCTGGGATGTGTTCTTGTGCCACAGCAGGCAGAGGCTGGATGTTTCTGAGGAAGCCCTGAGTGAGGGAGATGGGACAGAATGGGAGAGTCAAGCTCTGCTGCTGCCCTGGCATTGCAGGAGGGTGCTGGAACATCCTGAGAAATGAAACTTCACAGTTCTCTCTTAATGCACCTACAGCTCCCAGGGACAGTCTGCTGCCCATGACACAGCTGCCTCTGGGCTGTCCAAAGCTTAAATCTCTTTAGAAATAAACCAAGGGGGCTGCAGGGACTCAAAGCAGTGGCTTTGAAGTGGGAAGCCACAGAGCAAATAAGCAGCACTGACTGCAGAGCCTTGTGTTCAGAATGAAAGGCCAGTTATTCTACAGCTTTGCTGTAAATCTCCAAGGATTCAGCACTCATCTTCCAGTGCTAACATGGAATATTCCATTCTCACCAGGTCTGATTTTACTTAGCCCTCAGCTCAAGAAGAGATGCTCAAACCAAGTGGGCTCCTGGTAATTCTCTGGAGCCTTGGTGTTTCAGAACCAACACGTTGGGGCAGTTCTGAGCATCAGTTCCACACATACAGCAGTTCCATTTTAGTTTGCAGCCACAGGTTCAGTTCCAGGCTTCCCCAAAAATGCCTGCCCTCCCTTTACCACCTCTCTGTGCCATCCCAAAGGAAGAAGAGGCATCATCTGCCAAGGGAGGAGGAGCAGAGGCACTCACTTGAAGTAGTGAGCAGCTGGGGGCAGCTCCGACGCCGGCTCGTTGGCCACTGACCACATGACCACTGAGGGCCTGTTCTTATCCCTGCGGACCAGCTCCTCCATCACAGCCAGGTGATGCTGCAGGGACTTGTTCCCAAAGCTCTCGCTGGAAGACAGAAGGAGGTGAGGCTGTAAAATCTAAAATCCATCCCCTTTCCCTGTGAACTGGGGATGAACTCTGCTCTGGGCACAGCAGAGCCTTGATGCTGAGGATGGCTGAGGATGGCTTCTGCCCTATTTCCCCAAAGTTTGCTGCACAGTTCAGGGCCATGGTTTGGGCTCGTTAATGCAGCCATGTGGCAAAATGCCCTCTGGTTGCCCAACATCACGAGGCACCGGTGGCGCAACGGGAGATTTCCAAAGAGAACAAAGTACTCCCATTATCAGCACAGGTGGGACACTGAGGACAACACAAGTGTCAAAAGGGAAATGGGACACTTGGCAAGAGCTCAGAGAGGAGCAGAGCAGCGAGGGGCAGGCGTGCTGGGCAGCTCTTACGGCAGTTTGATGCCCACCCCCGGGCTCTCGTCGATGACCACGATGCCGTAGGCGTCGCACAGGTCCATGATCTCCTCGGCGTAGGGGTAGTGGCTGGTGCGGAACGAGTTGGCCCCCAGCCAGCGCAGCAGGTTGAAGTCCTTCACAATCAGGGGCCAGTCCAGGCCTTTGCCACGGATCTGGGAGAGAGAGGAATCAGTTCTTGTGAACACAGCTTCCCTGCTTGCTCCAGCCCCAGGGCTGCCCAGCATGGGGAACCCAACAGCCACTGTCACAGTCAGAGGGCTTTGGGTTGGAGGGACCTTACAGCTCACATCATTCCACCTCCGGCCATGGGCAGGGACACCTTCCACTAGCCCAGACCAAGCCCTGTCCAGCTGGCCTGGAACACTTGCAGGGATGGGGCAGCCACAGCTTCTCTGGGCACCCTGTGCCGGGGCCTCCCCACCCTCACAGCAGACTGAGTGACTGCCAGCATGTCTGAGAAAGCTGTGGCTGGGAGATGCTTCAGTGTCTCCAGCAGCACATCCATGTGCCCTGAGGGACGGCAGGACTGGGCATGGTGTCCCCTTAGTGCTTAGCCTGGCAGGAGGGTGTGAGAGGAAAGGAGAGGAGAGGGGAGGGGAGGCAGCACAGGCGCCACCTTGGTGTCGTGAGGTGCCCTGGGTGTCCCTGCCATGGGTGTCACACTCACATCTGCATCCTCGTGCTTGTTGACCCCGTGGAAGTAGAAGGGGCGGCCGTTGATGAGGAACTGGGTGCTGGTGACGTGCACGGTGCGGATGCCGAGCGGGAGCGTGTACACGTCCTCCAGCAGCACGCCGCCCACCTGGGCCTGCAGCTGCACCTGCACGTCCAGGAGGAACAGCAGGGATCCTCACAGGGATGCCCAGTGCTCCCTCCCCTCTCTGTCAGGGAGATTTTGGCCCCACAGACCTTCCCAGCCCTGCCCCAGCACACAGCCTGCTCCTCACTGCTGCTGCTGGGGGAGCCAGGCCTGACTGAACAAAAAATAGAAATCCAAGGTGTGGAAGTTGAAGGATGAAGAATGAGCCTCTGGATGATTCTTTTGGCACTTGCTCATCCCAAAAACTTCAGTGTCTTTTCCCCATGGCATCCACCCAGGCCATTTCTGTGCCCTGCAGCTTGATGCCAAGCAATGACTGACACATCCCCTGCTCCCAGGTGTGACCCTGAGTCCCTGGAAACTCAGAGCAGCTCATCCTCCCTGATTTCTGCACCTGAACATCACCACTGGTCCTTAACTCCCACAGAATCTCCCAGAGGGGATGGATGGACCCTCAGTGTGAAGGGCCAGCACACTCCAGGAATGCCCTTCTCCCTGCCAGACCCTTCAGAAGCTGCCAAACCTTGATTTGATTAATGCCTAATTAGCAGAGCCACTCTGATCACACCACAGGGCCCGTGGGAGGAGGGGAGAGAGGATGGGCCATATGGCAGTGCCCTAACCCTATAAACACACACCCAGAGGAGGAAATGCCCCTTTACCTCCAAGGAGTACAGGTATCCAGGGTTCTCATGCATCAGGTAAGGCCACCAGAGGTTTGGGTTGAGGACTTTGAGCTCTCCCACTGGGCCATCACCTGTAGCCACCACCTTCCCCTCTCGGTCACGTAAACTCAGGGACAAGGAACTGGCTGTGCTGCCAAGCACTGACACCTGGTACTGCACCATGGCTGCCTCAGAGGAAACAAAAGACAATCAGAGACTGCAAGAGACAGCTCAGCCTCAGGAAAAAACCACTGGGAAACAAATTCAATCAGACTCGTGCAGGGTATTTTTGGTTTTGGCACCTCCATTTGGAGCCTGAGGAGCTGCTGTGATTGCTCTGGACCTACCAACAGTGTCTGATGAAGTGGTTGTCACAGTGATGTCATCGATGTAGGCAGCAGGAGTGGTGTAAAGCACAACTGGGCGGTGGATCCCAGCATAATTAAAGAAATCAAACTTGATGTCCTGCACAAAATAGTTCCTGGGGTACCTGAGTGAGCAAGAGAGAGAACTGGCTGCATTACACTTCATTACACAGCTGAAGGCAGCATGTGGAGGCTGGCAGTGCAAAATAATCATGTAAAATATCTTTATGACAGGCTGGATCTGCCTTTCAGCTGCTACACTGAAGGATTTTGCAGTTAACAAAGAAGTTAACGAAGATCTTGATCCTCCAGGAGGGCTGGCACTTGCAGCTCCCAGCTGAATCCAAGCTTCTCGAACCTGCCCTGGATTCAACCTGACAAATCCCCCAGCCAGAGCCCCCTGTGCACAGAACAGATGCAATAACTCACTGCTGACTCCTCACAGCACCACAGCCTAAACTCCTCGCTGCTCCACCAACAAATCCACCATAAAGACAACCCCAGGGAGGGATTATGAACCAGCAGCTGGATAAACTCCCCCTCCCCACACCCCTGGGACGAGCCCAGCAGCAAAGCAGCCCAGCACCCACCTTGCTTTGTCAGTCATGTACTGGATGGAGCCTGGGGGCAGCGTGTGAGGGCTCAGGGTGTTGTTGAGGGCCAGGGTGATGCGGCACAGGGCGCTGGAGCTGCCCTGCAGCACGCTGCTGATGTCAGCCTCAAAGGGCAGGTGCCCCCCTTCGTGCTCCACCACCTGCACCCCGTTCACCCACTGCAGAAACAGACACAAAATGGGAGATTGGGATCTTGCAGAGAGCAGAGCACAGGAAATGGAACCTGGTTACAAGGAATATCCAGGCTCCTGATCCTCAAAGGATCTTTGAGGGATCAGTCTTGATCTTTGAGGGATTTCCCTTTGCTAGGTCTGGGTCACATCAAGTGTCACTGGGGCAGATCCATTAATCAGGGAATGTTTCTAACTAATCCCAAAACTGCAGGATCAGAGAAACTGGAATTCATTCTTGCTGGGGGAAAACAGCTGCGAGTTCAGAAGGGGATGCAAAATCGAGGCAGGGACGCATTTGCTGAACGAACCATAAAACCGCCTTTAGTCCAGCCTAATTTGGGAAGCACAGGGCCAATCCCCGAGGCACGTACCACGATGGAGTAGTAATGGGCGCTCCCAAAGCGCAGCACCACCCTGGGGGCGGGATCGCCCTGCAGCCAGCGCAGGGGGAGCAGCACCTCCTTCTCGTACCACACCCAGCCGATGTAATTCTCCAGGCTGGGGTCCTGAGTGATGTCGTTGAAGCTGGCAGGCACTGGCATGTCAATCACAGGGCCGGTCTGGCAGGAATTGCGTGGGAAAAGAAGGAACAGAGCGTTTAAAAAGAGGAATTTTACTACTGGAGGTGTCCCCTTCCACTGACAGCCTCACAATGCCTTTGCCAAAGGGGAAATATTTGGGAAAAGCTGTTCAAAAACTGCTGGGATCTCTCACAGCTCCTATACAAGCCCTAATTAGCACCAGGCACAGGAACCTGCCTGTTCCTACAGGAAACAGCTGCTCCTTTCTTTTCCCTCCTACTGTGCAATGAAACGTTTTCATTAGTGGCCCTGGCATCATGGAATCAGAAAACCCAAGCCCAGGTTGTTGTTTCAGTGGGAATTTTCTCCTGCACAGCTCCAGAGCAATGTGGGGGTTGTGGTGCTGTTTGTCAGCTAAGAGCTGTAGTAAAAGGGTAACAAAATAATAGATATTTTGGGCAGTAATGGATATTTTGTGATGTTTTTCTCCCCATGAAGACTGTTTGGGATCAGCTCAGCCTTTCTCACTGCATGAAAGCCACAGAGATTCCTTGGGATTACAAGAGAATCCATTCAGTTGCTTATTCCACTATGAAGATTAGAGGGAGGCAGTGCCACAGTACATCGAATATTGAGGAATCCAGATACTGTCGCCAAACAGAACTGTTCATTTTGCACAAAGGAGTTCTGCAGCTTCTCCTTTCCAGAGGAAGCCTCAGGAAATGGAATGAGGAAGGTCTGGGCACCCAGGGTGGGCATCATGTTCGTGGCTGACTCAGCACTGGCACTGCAGAGAGCCACCAGAAAATCCTGCTGGGAAAATCCTTGGATGGGGAAGGGGATTTTCTAGTATCTGATGCAGGAAAACCCTTGCCTGTGCTGGCCAGAGCCTGTGTGTCCTTCAGGGAGATTCTCTGAGGTCTAAAACAGGTTGAGTGCACTCATCTAAGCCTCTCTTTGAAGGGGCATATTTGAGGATTCCTCTCCTCTGCAAAACTTCCAGCAGCACATTTCCCTTCAGCTCTTCTCTCCTTCCACAATCCAGCAACAAAATCGGCCAAAAGGCTAAAAACAGAAATTATGAATGACTTATCCATTTTATGCTTAAAATCCATAACTCTTTCCTGCCAGGTAATGCAGTTAATTTCCAAGCAGATCTCAGCCACACCAAAACTTTTCTACCAGCACTCTGAAACTTCACAATAAACAATTCCCAGTGCTCTTCCAGGCACATTTTTGCTGATTCTGTGCTGCTGGAAGCTCAGCGCTGTGCACGGCTCCTGGAGGAGAACGGGGTTCATTCAAACGCTGCCTGCCTCCGGAGCAGCACCAGGGGCATCAGCTAATGAGGGACTGCTAATTAGAACTGCCTAATAACCGGGCAGGGCCAGCACCGTGGGGAGAGCGGCAGCGGCTCCGCCAGCGCGGTGGGGAAGAAAGGAGGAAAAGAGGAAAAGAGGAAAAGAGGAAAAGAGGAAAAGAGGAAAAGAGGAAAAGAGGAAAAGAGGAAGAAAGCAGCGGAGCCGCCGCAGCGGGCCGGAGCCCGGCTCGGAGCCCGGCTCGGAGCCCGGCTCGGAGGGGAAGGAGCGCAGCCCGTGCCCGGGATGGGCAGCGCCC
>WEZZ01028197.1:279911-293173 GCA_013400585.1 Chloropsis cyanopogon | reverse complement strand
CCTCCCCTCCCCTCCCCTCCCCTCCGGGTTTAAATGTATTTATCACCTACTTTTCCTTACTTATTCATTTGCTCACTTATTTGCACTATTTATTTATTTATCACAGAATCATCAGGTTGGAAAAGGCCTCCAAGGTCACCAAGTCCAACCTGTGACCCGACACCCCCCTGTCACCCAAAGCAGGGCACTGAGTGCCACATCCACTCTTCCCTTGAACCCCTCCAGGGATGGTGATTCCACCTCCCTGCACAGCCCGTNATGTATTTATCACCTACTTTTCCTTACTTATTCATTTGCTCACTTATTTGCACTATTTATTTATTTATTTATTTATCACAGAATCATCAGGTTGGAAAAGGCCTCCAAGGTCACCAAGTCCAACCTGTGACCCGACACCCCCCTGTCGCCAGAGCAGGGCACTGAGTGCCACATCCACTCTTCCCTTGAACCCCTCCAGGGATGGTGATTCCACCTCCCTGCACAGCCCGTTCTGCTCACCCTTGCTGGGAAGGAATTCCTCCTGATGTCCAACCCAAACCTCCCCTTAAGCACAGCTTAGGTTTATTATTATTGCTAGCTTACTTTTGGTTATTTCTTTGTTGCCTGCTTGCTCACTTCTGTTTATTTTCAGAGTCTCTTGTTGAAGTGTGAAGGTTTAAAGTTATTGGAAATGGCAAAAAGAACACTGGTGGTTTCTTGGGGTGAAGAGGGAGGGCGAGCTCTTGAAGAACCAAGACACAAGAGCAGAATTTCAGTGAATTTCACAGACACCCCAGGTTTATTAACTCCAGGTCAGTGGCACGGGATCTCTCCCCACACTCTAAGCCTGCTCCTTGAGCCTCTTGAGCAGCTCCCTCAGCTGCTCGATCTGGGCGGCCACGCTGCTCTTGGCGGTGCCGCCCGCGGCCGTGTACTGCTCCACGCTGCTCACCACGCTGAACACCTGCGCCACGTCGCTGCCAAACAGGGGGCTGGGGGCACAGGGGGGCTCTCAGGGGGCTCTGGGCTGCTCCACCTGCCCAGTGCCTCTGCACAGGCCCGGGGAGAGGGGACGGAGCCTCTTCCCGAGGGGAAACGCTCCTGCGCTTCTGCTGCCTGACATCAGCCCCAAGGGGACAGCGAGGAACTGCAGAGCCAGACCCCTCCGGGGGCTTCCTGCCTCGGGCAGAAGTGTCTCCCAGCCCCTCCCAAGAGCTCCTGCCCATGCCCTGCTGCAGTGATGCTGTCCCCCTCCAGTGTTTCAGCCCCAGCAGGAGCATTTGTGATATTCAGGACAGGAGGATGTTGAGGTGCTGCCCAGCCCGGGCACTTTGGGCAAGGCAGATCAGGGAGGCTGAGCCCTGCCTGTGCAGGGAAGTGAAATAACAGAGGTACAAACCTGATGTTCTGCAGCTCCTCCAGGCTGAGATTGTTGATGGTGGTGCATTTGGTCTCAGCCAGCTGGACAGCCTTGCCAGAGGCCACGTGGGCTTGTCTGAAGGGCATCTGCAGGGGGAAGGCACAGAGCAGAGGGACTCAGCTCAGTTCCTCTGCACCCAAAGAAATCCCAGCTCCAGCTCTCCCTCTGGCACTTACTCCCTTCCGAACCAAGTAGAGAGCCAGGTCAGTGGCCAACATCTCCGGGCTCAGCGCCCTCTCCATGCTCTCCTTGTTGATCTGCAGGAGGAGGATCCCAGGGACACGTTACCATCAGCTCCTCCTTGGGGCATGTTAGTGGCAGGGTGAGGGGAATTCATCTGGAGCTCTAAACAATGCTCCCTGAGCAGCTGGCAGAGGGGACCACAATGAGCAGTGTGGGTGAGGCACTGAAGAGTTTTTATTTGGGAACAATCTGGAGCTCTGCTCTCTGTGTTAAGCACAGAATATGCACCATGATGATGTTGAATAGTGAGAGGATGAGAAGAATCCATCCATTTACCTGGAGAGTGGAAATCACTCCAGTGGCAACCTGGAGCACAGCATTCAGGGTGTCTACAACATCAAAGACAGCCTCCTTGTCCTCCTGCATTGGAACAGGGATGGAAATGGCTCTGAGCCAGCCTGGTGCAGCCCAAAAACCCCCCAGGCTGAGCAGCCCTGCTCTCCTACTCCTTCAGCCAGCAGGANGAGAGTGGAAATCACTCCAGTGGCAACCTGGAGCACAGCATTCAGGGTGTCTACAACATCAAAGACAGCCTCCTTGTCCTCCTGCATTGGAACAGGGATGGAAATGGCTCTGAGCCAGCCTGGTGCAGCCCAAAAACCCCCCAGGCTGAGCAGCCCTGCTCTCCTACTCCTTCAGCCAGCAGGAGAGAGGGTGTGGGGAGGAACAAGGGCTTTACCTGCAGGTCCTTGTTGTAGGTGCTCGGGAGTCCTTTGAGGACCATGAGAATTGCAGCCAGCTGCAGAGGGGACAGGGAGGCAGGGAGTGAGGCACAGAGCAAAGCACAGCCCCAGGGCAGCTCCAGAGCTCTTTACAAAGAAAAGGCAAGGGAAAGGAGATTCTCCAGCTCCAGGAGGAGCAGTTTGCTCTCCCTCTTCCTCCTCCTTGGGGCTCACCCGGCCGAACACTCGCCCGGCTTTGCTGCGGATCAGCTCCAGACTGTCGGGATTCTTCTTCTGGGGCATCAGGCTGCTGCCAGTGCTGGGTGGGAGATGAGTGGAGTGCACTGGTGAGCAAAACCTTCATCCATACACACACATCATCACTGGCCCAGCCCTCCAAAAGCAACATGTTGGACCTTCTTCACTTTACTCCAGTTTAGGGTGTAGGAAATCAGTGAACTGACTGAGTTGCTCTTTGATTTTGCATCTTGACTGGAGCTCCCACACAGCCTCAACTCTCAAAGAGAAACTTAAAAGGGAGCTCCCCCTCCAGGCTCCCCCAGGGTGGTATCAGCAGGTCAGACTAAGTGTGAGTGTGACTTCGTGGAGGGAGNTCCCGAGGGGAAACGCTCCTGCGCTTCTGCTGCCTGACATCAGCCCCAAGGGGACAGCGAGGAACTGCAGAGCCAGACCCCTCCGGGGGCTTCCTGCCTCGGGCAGAAGTGTCTCCCAGCCCCTCCCAAGAGCTCCTGCCCATGCCCTGTGCAGTGATGCTGTCCCCCTCCAGTGTTTCAGCCCCAGCAGGAGCATTTGTGCTCCTGCTATCATATCGTATTCCTGATATTCAGGACAGGAGGATGTTGAGGTGCTGCCCAGCCCGGGCACTTTGGGCAAGGCAGATCAGGGAGGCTGAGCCCTGCCTGTGCAGGGAAGTGAAATAACAGAGGTACAAACCTGATGTTCTGCAGCTCCTCCAGGCTGAGATTGTTGATGGTGATGCCTTTGGTCTCAGCCAGCTGGACAGCCTTGCCAGAGGCCACGTGGGCTTGTCTGAAGGGCATCTGCAGGGGGAAGGCACAGAGCAGAGGGACTCAGCTCAGTTCCTCTGCACCCAAAGAAATCCCAGCTCCAGCTCTCCCTCTGGCACTTACTCCCTTCCGAACCAAGTAGAGAGCCAGGTCAGTGGCCAACATCTCCGGGCTCAGCGCCCTCTCCATGCTCTCCTTGTTGATCTGCAGGAGGAGGATCCCAGGGACACGTTACCATCAGCTCCTCCTTGGGGCATGTTAGTGGCAGGGTGAGGGGAATTCATCTGGAGCTCTAAACAATGCTCCCTGAGCAGCTGGCAGAGGGGACCACAATGAGCAGTGTGGGTGAGGCACTGAAGAGTTTTTATTTGGGAACAATCTGGAGCTCTGCTCTCTGTGTTAAGCACAGAATATGCACCATGATGATGTTGAATAGTGAGAGGATGAGAAGAATCCGTCCATTTACCTGGAGAGTGGAAATCACTCCAGTGGCAACCTGGAGCACAGCATTCAGGGTGTCTACAACATCAAAGACAGCCTCCTTGTCCTCCTGCATTGGAACAGGGATGGAAATGGCTCTGAGCCAGCCTGGTGCAGCCCAAAAACCCCCCAGGCTGAGCAGCCCTGCTCTCCTACTCCTCCAGCCAGCAGGAGAGAGGGTGTGGGGAGGAACAAGGGCTTTACCTGCAGGTCCTTGTTGTAGGTGCTCGGGAGTCCTTTGAGGACCATGAGAATTGCAGCCAGCTGCAGAGGGGACAGGGAGGCAGGGAGTGAGGCACAGAGCAAAGCACAGCCCCAGGGCAGCTCCAGAGCTCTTTACAAAGAAAGGGCAAGGGAAAGGAGATTCTGCAGCCCCAAGAGGAGCAGTTTGCTCTCCCTCTTCCTCCTCCTTGGGGCTCACCCGGCCGAACACTCGCCCGGCTTTGCTGCGGATCAGCTCCAGACTGTCGGGATTCTTCTTCTGGGGCATCAGGCTGCTGCCAGTGCTGGGTGGGAGATGAGTGGAGTGCACTGGTGAGCAAAACCTTCATCCATACACACACATCATCACTGGCCCAGCCCTCCAAAAGCAACATGTTGGACCTTCTTCACTTTACTCCAGTTTAGGGTGTAGGAAATCAGTGAACTGACTGAGTTGCTCTTTGATTTTGCATCTTGACTGGAGCTCCCACACAGCCTCAACTCTCAAAGAGAAACTTAAAAGGGAGCTCCCCCTCCAGGCTCCCCCAGGGTGGTATCAGCAGGTCAGACTAAGTGTGAGTGTGACTTCGTGGAGGGAGGGCTGTGGCTGTGCCACCCTGCAGCCAAGGAGTCTGTTGGGATTGCAAACCCAGCCAGGCAAGGGAGGGCTCTGGCAGCATTCCCAGCACAGGAGGAAGTTCTCTCTGCCAGCAGTCCTGCACAGGAGCTGCTGGTGAGTGCAAACTTGGTTAAGTTACCAGAATGACAAATAAGTGACCATTACTGGGAATATTCACCCTGAGGGTGCCTTTGTGCCAGGCTCTTGATGCTGGGTCAGCCTCGTGCACTGAGACACCCCAACCACTGCCTCACCCAGCAGGGGAGAGCTGGGGAGGAGAGGCTGAGGGAGGAGCTCTCTGCCCAGAGCTGAGACCTACCTGTAGGCATCAGAGAGGGTCAGGAAGCCAAACTCGCTGGTGCTGTAGATGATGAGATCCTCAGCCATCTTGCTGAGGTGGATCATCAGCAGGGTGGCAGCAGAGAGGAATTCCACTGCAGGGAAGGCAGGAAATCAGGAGGGGAAAAGGTGCTTGGACAGCCCAGGGAGCCCTGACTGGGGCTTTAGTTCCTGGTGATGGATTTCAGCCCCTGGATCAAGTTAACTGGAAAGGGTCAGGAGCTGCTTCCCCCAGTGCTGGGGAGCTTTGGCTGTGCTCACCCACAAAGTCCCTCTCGCTGACGGCATCCATGCTGTTGAGGCTGATGGAAGCAAAGTCCAGCTCTGCAAGGAAGGGGATGGACACAGGAGGTGACACTGGCCCTGACAGGAGCCTGAATGCACCAGGCTGCCCCACAGGAGGTGATTTTTTATCTACTCATTACCCTCCACCGCCTTGTTAAATGCTGCAGCACATCCGAAATAACATTAGGACAGTGTGCTGATGCTTCCCAGAATCCCAGATATCATGAGTAGTCCCAGGATGACATTTACCACTGCACAGCAGCTCTCTGTCAATTCCCAGGGGGTTTCCAGCCAGAGCTCCACTGCCAGGGGAGAAAGAACCAGAAGTCACCCATGATATCCAAACTGATATCTGACCAAAACTGAGCTCTAGTGATGACACCTCTCTGAAGATTTCCCTCTCCCAGTTCACTTCCATTTCACAGTGTGGTCTGAGGCTCATCAAACCCTGAACTCGACTAAACCAGACTCTATCTCCCAAACAGGAAGATTTGCTTAATGGAAACTTTGTAATCCTTGATTTTCAAGAAGGAATAGAAAAATATTTCTATGGTGAGAGTCTTTGGAGAGGGAAGCTGAGCTGCAGTGTCTATGGAATAGAAATCCCACTGGCTCAGGGGATGGACAGATCTGCCTCGTCTTTATCTCAGAGCAAAGTGAGGACTGAGGATCACAGTAAAAAATAAACTTTACCTTCCCAAAGGCAAGACATTGATCCTCCTCTTCACCTCTCCCAGGCGCTCAGAATCGCGGGTCAGAGCAACAGCATGGCTGGGGAAGGACAGGAGAGAAGAAACAGGGAGATGAAGCTGGAAAATGGAGAGTTGGATATCCCACTCCAGGAGGTGAGAATGGCCAAAGGATGGAGAACAGGGAGCTGCCCAATCCATGCTTGGATTGCCAGCTGGTCAGAGCCACCCAGGGAGTTCCTGTTCCAGTTTGCAGGGCTCCCTCTGGTTTGTCACCACCCCTGGCTGTCCCCTCAGCAGAGCAGGGCCCCGAGGCTGGGCAGGGTGGGAGGTGCTCACCTGAGCAAGAACTGGCTCCATCGGATGGGCTGAGCTTTCTGCAGGTGGGTGTAGCCAGGCAGGATCACATCGATTTCTCTGGGAGGGAAAGGACACGGGGGTGAGCAGCAGAGACACGAGGGAGGGCAGGGACAGGCCTGTGACTCGAGATCCTGCAGCTGCATAGTCACACAACAAGCCTAGGAGTCTCCTGCCCCAAAAAGGGCACAGTTAGGGAAAACAGGGACTGTGGGGAAGGACTCACATGGCAGCACGTTCCACCAGGGTCTCAATAAGCCGCAGAAGGTGTGTGGAGATGATGGAGAGGGAATTCTTCATGAACAGCTTCAGGTCAGTCACAACCTGTGAGAGATTGGCCACAGCCAGGCCAAGCACAGCAGGACAAATTTAGTGACCAAATATTGCTCAGCAGAACCCCCTGGCACCGTTATCCCCTCTGGGTTCTGTGTGATGGGAAGGGAAATCTTCCTCGTGTGGGATGCATCCCTGATCACAGACTTGTGAGAGCTGCTGCTGCTTTCCGTGGACAGAACCCAAATCTGGTATTTTCAGTGGACTTGTCAGATATTGTCAAAGAAATTTGAGGCAGAAAATTCCCAACCAACACAATCATCCTAAGGAGGACGGATCCTGAAAGATGTGTGAGAGTCAGGGGTTCTGGAGGTTTTCAGAGATGTCAGTGGAATTTTGTGGCCTTTTACCACCAGGATGCAGCCCTGCAGATCCCACTCCACTGGATGGATGAGTCAGTGCAGCATCATTAGTTTAAAGCCATCACTAATTTAAAGAGAATACAGGCTGGAATGTGTCAGGGCATGAGAGAGATGGCATAAAAATATTCAGTAAAAAACTGAGATGGAGGAATACAAAAGGAGGAAAAAAAAATCTGTCCATACCTGATCATTCCTGCTTCTGCCAGTGTGCAACTTCCCAGCTACGTCTCCAATCAGCTCCTGAGGACAAGAGCAGGGTTTCTGTCAGGATCTCTGTCAGGATCTCTGCTCCAAACAGGACAATCCCCGTGGGCACATCTCCCTGCCTGCGAGGGACTCAGCTCCAGGATCCTGTGAGTAACCACGGGATGTGAGCTGGGGAAGGGCAGCTTTGGCTTCTGTGCTTGTACAGCCCCAGATGGGGTGTGGAGAGCCTTGGCTGTGCCCCAGGGGTTCAGTGCCAGCAGCTCTAAAGGGATTTCACAGAGGGACAGAGGCACAAGCCCCTCATGTCAGGCAGAGGATCAGGAACAGGGGGTTGGAGGAGGCAAACCTTCAGCCTGCGCTCGTTGGCAGTGTGGATATCCTCATCAGTCTGCTGCAGCACAAAGGCTCCTTTGGACCATTCCTCAGAGATCTGCAAACAGCAGAGACACCAGTCAGCCACAGGAGTTACTCAATCCAGGGAGGCTGCCCTCAGGTCAGGAGCCATTCATTCACCTGACCATTTTTGAAGGGGACAAATACCTTTTCCAGGCCACCCAGGATCTTCTCCAGCTCAGTTTTGGACAGGATTCCAGCCTTCTCCAAGGCTTTGGCATAAGCCCTGCTGCCCTGGATATCCACCTCAGACAGTCTCTGGTCGTAGCTGATGGAAGCATTGAGCATCTCCATGATGGGATCTGTGCTTCCACTGAATCTTCCACCCCAAAGTTTATTCCCCTGAGAGAGAAAATAGCTAATTGAAGAGGCCTAATGACTTCAGATAAATCCTGTGCAGTAAACATCCAGGGATCCATTTATGTGATACAGAGGCCGTGCTCAGCTCCTTTCAGTGTGACAACACTGGCCAGAAAGTCCCCTGGACTTCAGGACCTCTGGCAAGTGGTTGAAGAGCTGGAGGACACACCACTGTCAGTGTTATTTACCCCTGAGCTCCAAGGTCTGGCCCAGGAACCCTCCAAGATATTTTCTGTCTGCAGGACTCTGCTGGGAGTCCTTGAAATTAATATCAGGGAAAGGTGCAAGACCAGCAGAGATTTCTGTTTTGAGGTCTTGTAAAGGCAAGGAAAACTAAGCAGTCAGTAGGATTAGAATGAAATTCATATCCTCTAAATCTATTTTGTGTTGTTTAACTAACAGATTCTTCTTTGATTGACAAAGAGCTGTGGGCCAGCACAGAAACAAAAGTGGGGTTTTCCCGTCCAAACCAGGATTCCTGAGGTGCCTCACCCCCTGGAATGTGTCACCCACTTCAGGGAGTGACCCAAGGCTTGTGCAGGGCTCCAGCTGTGCCCACAGCAGGGTGTGTGTTGTGTGGGAGCTTCTCCAGCAGTGATTCAGAGCCTGGGTGGCCTCACCTGAGCTGTGTCACCTCCTCAGAAGCTTTTTCTTGCCCAGGTAAGACAACCCAAGAAGATTTAATTCTGCCAGGTTTGCACTGAAGTGGGTGAGAATTTTACTTGGGCAGAGACAATTTATCCAAGGTTTCAAAAGCAACTCTCCAGTGCTACCAGGCACAAAAAGGAATTGCAGGACACCTGAAGGAAGGGACTAAGTACAGCTGCATTGCAGAGTGGATAATTACTAATCTACTTGGTTTTTTAAACACCACTAGCAAGTTTCTTCTCATGCTGGTCACTATAACTACCATGGACAGCAAGGAGCTGGCAGGACAGCTGGAAGCTGATCTGTGCCAGGGCTTTAGCAGCCAGACAAAACACTATTGAGTAACCTTCAAAATGTTTTCCCTGGTGACTGTTTCCATGTCCCTGTGCCTGAAAGGACAACAGGAGAGAGCCTGCAGAGGTGAGGGTGTAGCCATGTGTAAAAGACAGCTTTGTTAGAAAGCTGAGGGAAGGCAGAGAGGGGAATCAGAATTGAAAAGGAAGTGTTAGAGCTCCTCAACATTCATTTGGTGCACCCAGGAGCAAAATTAATGCTAAATTAAAGGCCATTCCAGAGGCTCAGCACTTGACTGGGGACCAGGAATATCCAGGTATAACTTCAGTATTTAAAGCTTCCCATCAAAGCAAGAAGGACGTCAGCAGAAATATTGCAGTATACACATTTACAATAAGGAAATCAAAGCTGCAAGATTCATTTTAAGCATCTCCAGGACTCTTTGGAGCAGTGGCTGTGCAGCCTGGCAATGACAAACACTGCCTGGAACAACGTGCAGCGGCGATTTGGAGAGCAGAAAGTGAGCTGGCCAGGATGCCCGGTCACGCCCGGGCAGGGAAGGAAACTGAAAATGCGGCTTTTGTGCCGAGCAGTGTTTACAGAAGCTGCCGGGAAGTGCCGGAGCGGGAGTCCCGGGCACGGGGATCGGCCTTTCCCAGGAGACAGAGGGAGGGCGCAGCTCCGCTCGGCTGAGCACCCCCGACACCCCCGGGAAGCAAAGTTCGCTCACCTCGGCTGCTGCCATCGCCGCCGTGCTGGCTCCGGGAGCGCCGCGGGGCCGCTGCGGGCCGGGGACACTGCGGGGCGGCTCCAGGCACGGCCCCGCTCCCGGACCTGGTCCTGGTCACAGTCACGATCCCGGTCCCAGATCCACTCCCGGTTCCGATCCCAGCTCCGATCCCGATCCCGGTCCCGATCCTGGTCACAGTCACGATCCCAGCTCCGGTCCCGATGCCAGCTCCAATCCCTATCCCAGCTCCGCTCCCGGTCCCAGCTCCAATCTCGGTACCGATCCCAGCTGCAATCCTGCTCCCGGTCCCAGCCCTGGTACTGATCCCAGCTGTAATCCTGGTCCCGATCCTAGCCCCGGTACCGACCCCAGTGGCAATCCCGGTTCTGGTCCCGATCCCAGCCCCGGTACCGATCCCAGCTCAAATCCCGCCCCGCTCCCGGCGCTCCCGCAGCTCGTCCCGCCCGCCGGGGCGGGGAGTGCCGGGCCAGCCCCGCTCCGGGTCCTGCTGTGCAGCGGCACGGCTTGTCCCTGTGCCTCACAGCACTCTCAGGAGCGGCATCCCCGTTTCCCTGTCCCCTCCCTGTCCCTGTGCCTCACAGCACACTCATCCCCGTTTTCCTGTCCCCTGCGGGGGTTTGCTGTCCTTTAACCAGCCCCGTTGTGGTAATTCAGCAGGGAAGGAGCCTAATCCAGGTGCTCGGGTCCTTGTCTGGAGCAGCAGGACGCTGCCAGTGACATCCAGCTGCCTCTGGCGGCCCCACAGGTCCTTTCACAGCTGTAGTGCCCTCAGCATCCAGCCGGGACAAGGCTCAGACTCGACATGTAGCCAATTAATTCACTGCTTCTCAAACATTTCCACTCATGATTATTTCTTTTTCTCTTTCAGACTTGCAGGCTTGAGGATGCACAGACCATCACACTGTCTACACTGAGAAAAACTCCTTGAACTGTTTTGTTGCCAGATTCCTTCTTCTTCTGGAGTCCCTCGCTTTTAATGTTTCTTTTTTTTTCATGTTCATCCTTTATGGATGTCCATACTCCAGGCTTTGACAGGAGGTTTGGAAGAATGGTGAGCAGAAGGTTTACATCCAGAATGACCCATCTGATAACGAGCCTCGGTGAATTCCTGGCTCAAGTGCCTTCTTGTGGTCTGTAATGAGCAGGGGTTTGAGACAAAAATCCAAATCCCAGTGAGTCAGAGGAGGGTGATGCTGAAAGTCTGAAGACACCATGGACTACACTCTGTAATGTCTGTAGAGCTCCACAGGCCCCTCTAATCTAAAATATTTCACAATTTTGAGAAAAGAGTGGATGGGTGGGAGGTACCAGTGACTGTAAACGACTTATTCAAGTGAGAGACTAAAATGTGGTAATCTGCTGCTTCCCTTTTCCTTTCATTTTGGCCCTGCGTCACCAGCACTGGCCATGAGGGACAACGCCAGCCTTTTGCTGCTGGGAGCAAGAGAAAATCTGTTCAGCTGAGGATCTGAAGAGAAGGAACCAGAAGCTACAAACAGGAAAGATAAGGGGAGTGGCACAGATCAAGAAAGTTTATGGGAGGAAAAAAGAACTGTGAGGAGGAGATGGGGAAATCTCTTTTTCTTCTGACTCTGCAGGTGTTGAGTATTGGTGTTACCTGTGGCTTTCTTGTTCCTTTAGCCTGGCAGCTGAGTGTGCAAAAGTGATTTCCTGGCCACAGGTGAGGAGCCTGGAGCGTGAGACATGAGCCAAAACAGGAGCACAGCAGGAAGGAAGGGAGCAAACACAAAGGAAAGGTAATTGAAATGTGCTGTTTAAAGGCCAAGAGAATGGATTTGTTTTAAGGCCAAAAGGAGGAGAGATTGAGAGTGGGGAGAAGTTGGAAAAGGGGAATTTTGCTGTTGCTGATCCTTCTTCCTCATGTTAAAAGCACAAATGCTCCAAAGGCATGAGCACTCAGTGTCTCCTGGGGTACTTTGGCTGGAGATTTAAGTGCTGGCAGTTTGTCCTGCCTGTGCTGCAGCCCTCGCCCCAAACTTGGTGAGGCAACACCTTTGTTATTTCTGTTCCCTGTGTGTGTTCCAGAGCTGCAGCTCTGAGTCAACAACGCCCTGCTGCCTCAGCACGGGGAGAAGGGGCTGAGCAAAACTCCAGCTTCACAAGGCTGGGCTGGGAAAGGAATTTTGCTGAGTAGAAAGGGACAGCCCCAGTCTGCCAGCCTCCCCTGCAAGAGGGAGGAAGAACCGAGGAAGAGCCCACAACCTTTCAAACCCGGGCTGAGCTCAGCCCACCCTCGCCCCGAAGAACCAAGACACAAGAGCAGAATTTCAGTGAACTACAGACACCCCAGTGTTTATTAACTCCAGATCTGTGGCACAGGCACACCGCTGCAGGCTGCAGGCACGGGATCTCTCCCCACACTCTAAGCCTGCTCCTTGAGCCTCTTGAGCAGCTCCCTCAGCTGCTCGATCTGGGCGGACACGCTGCTCTTGGCGGTGCCGCCCGCGGCCGTGTACTGCTCCACGCTGCTCACCACGCTGAACACCTGCGCCACGTCGCTGCCAAACAGGGGGCTGGGGGCACAGGGGGGCTCTCAGGGGGCTCTGGGCTGCTCCACCTGCCCAGTGCCTCTGCACAGGCCCGGGGAGAGGGGACGGAGCCTCTTCCCGAGGGGAAACGCTCCCGCGCTTCTGCTGCCTGACATCAGCCCCAAGGGAACAGCGAGGAACTGCAGAGCCAGACCCCTCTGGGGGCTTCCTGCCTCGGGCAGAAGTGTCTCCCAGCCCCTCCCAAGAGCTCCTGTCCATGCCCTGCTGCAGTGATGCTGTCCCCCTCCAGCGTTTCAGCCCCAGCAGGAGCATTTGTGATATTCAGGACAGGAGGATGTTGAGGTGCTGCCCAGCCCGGGCACTTTGGGGAAGGCAGATCAGGGAGGCTGAGCCCTGCCTGTGCAGGGAAATAAAATAACTGAGATACAAACCTGATGCTCTTCAGGTCCTCCAGGCTGAGATTGTTGATGGTGGTGCCCTTGGTCTCAGCGAGGTGGACGGCCTTGCCAGCAGCAATGTGGGCTTGTCTGAAGGGCATCTGCAGGGGGAAGCAGTGGCATCTTTAGGGTGGCAGTCAGTGACCAGGCAGCTGGGCTGCTTTTCCATGAGGGAAATGGATGTGCTGCTTTTTTGCCTATTTTCCCTTAGGGCAATGCAAGCTGAATCTGGCAGTGCTGGGGTGGAAGAGGGGAGGATTTAGGAATAAATTATGATCAAGTAATTTGGGTGTAAATCACTATGAAGTCCCCCAGGCAGCACTGCTTGAGATGCATGTAAAGGATGTGTTTTCAGCTTTCATGGTTGTTGACTGCTCATCACCCTGGGACAGAACAGAGGGACCTGATCCTCTGCAGTTCCTCTGCATCCAGAGAAATCCCAGCTCCAGCTCTCCCTCTGGCACTTACTCCTTTATGAACCAAGTAGAGAGCCAGGTCAGATGACAGGATCTCAGGGCTCAGTGCCTTCTCCATGTTCTCCTTGTTGATCTGCAGAAAGGAGGGGCACAGGGAGATGTTATCTATCATCAGCTCCTCCTTGGGGCACATTAGCTCTAAGAGGAACCAAAATAAGCAGTGTGGGTGAGGCACTGAAGGATTTCCAC
>WEZZ01028197.1:242305-278411 GCA_013400585.1 Chloropsis cyanopogon | reverse complement strand
GTTTCAGCCCCAGCAGGAGCATTTGTGATATTCAGGACAGGAGGATGTTGAGGTGCTGCCCAGCCCGGGCACTTTGGGGAAGGCAGATCAGGGAGGCTGAGCCCTGCCTGTGCAGGGAAATAAAATAACTGAGATACAAACCTGATGCTCTTCAGGTCCTCCAGGCTGAGATTGTTGATGGTGGTGCCCTTGGTCTCAGCGAGGTGGACGGCCTTGCCAGCAGCAATGTGGGCTTGTCTGAAGGGCATCTGCAGGGGGAAGCAGTGGCACCTTTAGGGTGGCAGCCAGTGACCAGGCAGCTGGGCTGCTTTTCCATGAGGGAAATGGATGTGCTGCTTTTTTGCCTGTTTTCCCTTAGGGCAATGCAAGCTGAATCTGGCAGTGCTGGGGTGGAAGAGGGGAGGATTTAGGAATAAATTATGATCAAGTAATTTGGGTGTAAATCACTATGAAGTCCCCCAGGCAGCACTGCTTGAGATGCATGTAAAGGATGTGTTTTCAGCTTTCATGGTTGTTGACTGCTCATCACCCTGGGACAGAACAGAGGGACCTGATCCTCTGCAGTTCCTCTGCATCCAGAGAAATCCCAGCTCCAGCTCTCCCTCTGGCACTTACTCCTTTATGAACCAAGTAGAGAGCCAGGTCAGATGACAGGATCTCAGGGCTCAGTGCCTTCTCCATGTTCTCCTTGTTGATCTGCAGAAAGGAGGGGCACAGGGAGATGTTATCTATCATCAGCTCCTCCTTGGGGCACATTAGCTCTAAGAGGAACCAAAATAAGCAGTGTGGGTGAGGCACTGAAGGATTTCCACTTTAGGACCAGTCTGGAGCCCTGTCCCCTGTGTTACTCACAGAACGTGCACCACGTTCAATACTTAGAGGATGAAGCTTTACCTGGAGGGTGGAAATCACTCCAGTGGCAACCTGGAGCACAGCATTCAGGGTGTCTACGACATCAAAGACAGCCTCCTTGTCCTCCTGTGTTGGAAGAGGAATGGAAATGTCTCTGAGCCAGCCTGGTGCAGCCCAACAGGCTGAGCAGCCCAGGCAGCAGAGCAGGGATGTGATCCCAGAGGCTCCTGCCATGGCACCCAGGGTGTCACCTGCAGCATCCCCTCCCTCAGCCCCTTTCCCAGCACACAGCCAGGGGCTGTGCAGAGAAATGGAGAGCTGGGACAGCTCAGGGGTAGGGGATGGCTGTGTCTGCTCAGGGAGAGGGTGTGGGGAGGAACAAGGGCTTTACCTGCAGGTCCTTGTTGTAGGTGCTCGGGAGTCCTTTGAGGACCATGAGAATTGCAGCCAGCTGCAGAGGGGACAGAGAGGCAGGGAGTGAGGCACAGAGCAAAGCACAGCCCCAGGGCAGCTCCAGAGCTCTTTACAAAGAAAAGGCAAGGGAAAGGAGATTCTCCAGCTCCAGGAGGAGCAGTTTGCTCTCCCTCTTCCTCCTCCTTGGGGCTCACCCGGCCGAACACTCGCCCGGCTTTGCTGCGGATCAGCTCCAGACTGTCGGGATTCTTCTTCTGGGGCATCACGCTGCTGCCAGAGCTGCAGGGAAGGTGTGAGGAGTGCACTGGTGAGCAAAACCCTCCGGATGAAATCCCTGTTCCAGCCCTCTGAAAGGAACCTCTAAATCCCCTTTCCTTCTACTCTTCTTCAGGGTGTAGGAAATCAGTCAAAGAGGGTGCTGAGTTTCTCATGTTTCCCACAGCAAAGCCTTTGATTTTGTGCCTTGTCTAGAGCTCCCACACAGTCCCACCTCTCACAGAGAAAGGAAAAGGGGGCTCCCCCTCCAGGCTCCCCCAGGGTGGTATCAGCAGGCCAGGCTAAACGATCTCAGGGAGGGAGGGCTGTGGCTGTGCCACCCTGCAGCCAAGGAGCCTGTTGGGATTGCAAACCCAGCCAGGCAAGGGAGGGCTCTGGCAGCATTCCCAGCACAGGAGGAAGTTCTCTCTCCCTGCAGGTCCTGGACAGCAGTTGCTGGGCTGAACACAGACTTGGTTGAGTTAAGGGAATCAGGAATAAGTGACCATTATTGGGAATATTCACCCTGAGGGTGCCTTTGTGCCTGGCTCAGAGGTCAGGCTCATGCACAGAGACCCCAATCACTGCCTCACCCAGTGGGGGAGAACTGAGAGAATCCCTCACTAGACACCAAAAACCTACCAGTAGGTATCAGAGAGGGTCAGGAAGCCAAACTCGCTGGTGCTGTAGATGATGAGATCCTCAGCCATCTTGCTGAGGTGGATCATCAGCAGGGTGGCAGCAGAGAGGAATTCCACTGCAGGGAAGGCAGGAAATCAGGAGGGGAAAAGGTGCTTGGACAGCCCAGGGAGCCCTGACTGGGGCTTTAGTTCCTGGTGATGGATTTCAGCCCCTGGATCAAGTTAACTGGAAAGGGTCAGGAGCTGCTTCCCCCAGTGCTGGGGAGCTTTGGCTGTGCTCACCCACAAAGTCCCTCTCGCTGACGGCATCCATGCTGTTGAGGCTGATGGAAGCAAAGTCCAGCTCTGCAAGGAAGGGGATGGACACAGGAGGTGACACTGGCCCTGGCAGGAGCCTGAATGCACCAGGCTGCCCCACAGGAGGTGACTGTGAGCCCTTGAGCAGTCCCAGGAACACAAACACATTTAGTGGGGTTTTTGTTATGATCCCAGACAGGCAGAGTGCAGCAGGGGGGGCTCCTCCTCCCACCCCGCTGGCACTGCCCGTCTCTCTGCAGCAAAAATCCTGGAAGATGAAAGGCTCTGGCTCCAGGATGGGGCACTGTCGTGCCATTCCCTCCCTCCCAGGTGTGACAGGTGCTCCCATGCCCCTCAGTCCCAGGAGACATTTACCACTGCGCAGCATCTCCCTATCGATTTCCAGGGGGTTTCCAGCCAGAGCTCCACTGCCAGGGGAGAAAGAAACAGAAATCAAGCAATCCTCCTTTCACATCCATCCAAAGCTGAGCTCTGGGAAGCAGAGAAGGCACCCCTGAAGTGTTTGCAGAGCAAAGCAAGGCCCAGTGATCACACAAACAGTAGATCTTACCTTCCCAAAGGCAAGACATTGATCCTCCTCTTCACCTCTCCCAGGCGCTCAGAATCGCGGGTCAGAGCAACAGCATGGCTGGGGAGGGACAAGGGGGACAGAGCACATGAGGCCAGGGAATGGCTCTTTCCTTCCCAATCACTATCCTGCCGTGCCTGGAGCCTGGATCCCCCCCAAACATGAGTGGAGTGGAGCCTGGACAGAGCCAGGGGACACAGGGAGTTCCTGTTCCAGTTTGCAGGGCTCCCTCTGGTTTGTCACCACCCCTGGCTGTCCCCTCAGCAGAGCAGGGCCCCGAGGCTGGGCAGGGTGGGAGGTGCTCACCTGAGCAAGAACTGGCTCCATCGGATGGGCTGAGCTTTCTGCAGGTGGGTGTAGCCAGGCAGGATCACATCGATTTCTCTGGGAGGGAAAGGACACGGGGGTGAGCAGCAGAGACACGAGGGAGGGCAGGGACAGGTCTGTGACTCGAGATCCTGCAGCTCCATAGTCACACAACAAGCCTAGGAGTCTCCTGCCCCAAAAAGGGCAAAGTTTTGGAAAACAGGGACTGTGGGGAAGGACTCACATGGCAGCACGTTCCACCAGGGTCTTAATGAGCTGCAGGAGGTGCGTGGAGATGATGGNCCCTGGCTGTCCCCTCAGCAGAGCAGGGCCCCGAGGCTGGGCAGGGTGGGAGGTGCTCACCTGAGCAAGAACTGGCTCCATCGGATGGGCTGAGCTTTCTGCAGGTGGGTGTAGCCAGGCAGGATCACATCGATTTCTCTGGGAGGGAAAGGACACGGGGGTGAGCAGCAGAAACACGAGGGAGGGCAGGGACAGGGACACCCAGAGCTCCTGGCAAGGTCACAAACTGAGCATCTTTAGCCTGTGTTGTGCTGAAGCTGCTCCATCTCCTGTCAGCTTTCATTCCAAGCACACTGGGCTCAGCTATTCCAGAGTGGTGAATCTGCCCTGGAAAGCTGCCTGGAGCAGCAACCCCTCAGTGGCAGGCAGGGATTCCCAGCCCAGCCCAGCCCGGGTCTGGAGTGTGAGGAGCAGAGCTAGGCAGGGAGGTAACACAGCTGAGCTTTTTCTCATAGAGAAAAACCTGAAACATTTTCTCCACTACTTCAGATGGGTTTGGTGCCTTCCAAAATCTTGTGTGGACCTCCCACCTCAACTCCTTTGCCATGAAGGAAAGTTTCTCTGAAGGATGAGGAAAGTTTCTGTGAACTCTGGAGAAAAAGAGGCTGTTGTGTCCCCTGGGCTTCCCCAAACTGCCTGGCTGCAACTCCCTGCACAGGAGACCCTGCTGCTGCCCAGTGGGGCCAGACAAAGGACAAACCAAAAAGGGCCTTTTTTGCCCCAAAAAGGGCACAGTTAGGGAAAACAGGGACTGTGGGGTAGGACTCACATGGCAGCACGTTCCACCAGGGTCTTAATGAGCTGCAGGAGGTGCGTGGAGATGATGGAGAGGGAATTCTTCATGAACAGCTTCAGGTCAGTCACAACCTGTGGGAGATTGGCCACAGCCAGGCCACAGAGAATGTCACACATGCAGTGACAACAAGGTAAACCCCTCCTTGTCCTGTGTGATGGGGAGGTGCATCTTGTTCTCATCATTTGGTCATATTTCTGTGGTAATGTCACCATTTCTTGCTCTCCAGGAAGAGTTCCAGAGGCCACTCTGGACTGAGGGCTCCTGAAGTGAGGTAGAGGAGGAATAGAGAAGGAGAAACAAAGATTCTGTCCATACCTGATCATTCCTGCTTCTGCCAGTGTGCAACTTCCCAGCTACGTCTCCAATCAGCTCCTGAGGACAAGAGCAGGGTTTCTGTCAGGATCTCTGTCAGGATCTCTGTCAGGATCTCTGTCAGGATCTCTGTCAGGATCTCTGTGCCCCAAACAGGACAATCCCCGTGGGCACATCTCCCTGCCTGCGAGGGACTCAGCTCCAGGATCCTGTGAGTAACCACGGGATGTGAGCTGGGGAAGGGCAGCTTTGGCTTCTGTGCTTGTACAGCCCCAGATGGGGTGTGGAGAGCCTTGGCTGTGCCCCAGGGGTTCAGTGCCAGCAGCTCTAAAGGGATTTCACAGAGGGACAGAGGCACAAGCCCTTCATGTCAGGCAGAGGATCAGGAACAAGGGGTTGGAGGAGGCAAACCTTCAGCCTGCGCTCGTTGGCAGTGTGGATATCCTCATCAGTCTGGATCACACCAAAGACTCCCTTGGACCATTCCTCAGAGATCTGCAAACAGCAGAGACATCAAAGTTACCCTGCTGTGTCTGGGGCTCCTGGCATTCCCAGAAGTCTCATGCAAACTCTGGCATCCAGGCTGCTCGCTGCATCCTGATATTCCATTCTGTTGGTGGGATTCACCTCTCTATCCATGATAACCCTGCAGTGTTATGGAGGATTTAAGCTTTGCAAGGAAAAATTGAGTTTAAATGTCAGTGATTTCTTCTTTAGCATAATCCACAAAGCTTTTCCTGTGAAACATTGCACGGACTCACCGTTGTCCAGGGTGGGTGAGCAACAACAATGGGTATTTTATAAAAGCACTTCTGTGCTGCCTCCTCTTCCCCCTACACCTGCTCTGCAATGCCTGCTGCCGAGTCAGGCACCAGACTCAAAATTCCACATGGCAGCAGGAAAAGGATGTTCTTACCTCACACTGAAAGGATTCCTAGTGACTGCTCAGTCTGAGGAGGACACGAGGACATTTAAATACACACTTTAAAACAGCAAGGTGCTGTCAGGTAAGGAAATATTCATTCCAGCACACATGAGAGGTTGTGAACGAAAAAATACCTTTTCCAGACCACTCAGGATCTTCTCCAGCTCAGTTTTGGACAGGATTCCAGCCTTCTCCAAGGCTTTGGCATAAGCCATGCTCCCCTGGATGTCGACTTCAGAAAGTCTCTGATCAACAGTGATGGAAGCGCTGAGCATCTCCATGATGGGATCTGTGCTCCCCACAAACCTTCCTGCCATCATCTTGTCCCCCTGCAAGAAATGAAGAGACACAGATTTATGGATATATCCCCTAAAAATCAGTTCATTTCCATCCCAATCCTCATCAAAGTAAAACTGAGGACCATCACAGGGATGGTTTTGTTCACACCAGCAAAACCCTGGACTTAGAACATGTCACTGTCACTAGAATTTAGCCCTGGAGGTTACAGGTCTGGTTTGAGGATCCTCCAAGATATTTGGTTTCTGCAGGACTCTCTGAAAATAAGCATCAGAGCATGTGATGCAAGACCAGCATGGAACTCTCTTTTAAGGCAGCTGCTGATCTCTGACCCTTTGATGGACTCCTGACGAAAAAAAAGTAATGGAGTCAGGGATATAGTGAAAATTGTTCTCTGATCCTTGAAACACTAAAAAAATCCCATTCTTCTAGGGAGACTAGAAAAAAGTATTCAGCTGGCAAGGAGCTGTGGGCCAGCACAAGGCACACACTCCAAACCACTGCTGGAACTACGAAGGGTCTGAAGTTCCCGTTTGAGGCAGCTCCAGAGCCCACGACGCTGTCACACAAAATCAGGGTAAAACCGGCAAAGGAGCAGGCTTCAGAAAGTGAGGCCTGGGTGCCTTTCAGTGTTGCAAACGTTCGAATGAGATGAGAAGGGAAGAGAAAACCCCAAAGCAGCCCCAGGAGGGCTCGGCAGGTGCGCGGCGCCGGGCGGGCGGCGGAGCTACCATGGACAGCGGGCAGGGACCGCGGCAGCCGCCGCTCTTTTCCCGAAGGATTGGGGCAGGGAGGGGCAGCAGGGAGCCTGCGGGGCAGGATGGAGGCTCGGGGTGCCCGAGCTCTGCCTTTCAAGCGGGTTTGTCCGCAGGAGCTGCTGCGGGGGGAAATGAGGAAAAAAGCGAAGTTTTGTAGTTCCTCGCTGGACACCCCGTGATGGCAGAGGGGACAGGGAGTGAATGGGGCTGCTGGGAGGGAAGGAATGGGGTAGGAAGAGGTGTCCAGGTACATCTCCGCTGCCGGGATCAGCGGTGGGACGGTGGATTATTGCGGCAAAGACGCTCGCTGTCCGCTTCTCCATTGAAAACCCGGGAAAACCACTCACAGAATCATTATAGCTGGAAAAGACCTCCAAGATCAGCGAGTCCATCACTGCCGGGACCACACGTAACCCACGTCCCTCAGGACCACACGGACACCTTTCCTGACCCCTCCCAGGGATGCTGATCCCACCCGTTCCAAACGGAGCAGGGAAGGACCCGGAGCAAAGCCAAGCTCCCCCTCACCTCGGCTGCCATTTCGGACGACGTTTTGCTCGTTTGTGCAGCGATCCTGGCACCTGGTGCAACCTGCGGGACAGCGCGGAGATGCTCAGCTGCTGCTGTGCCTGCTCCCGGTTCCCCGGACACCGCTCCCGGTCCCCCGGGCATCACTCCGCGCCCGGTGCGCTCCCAATTCCCCGGGCACGGCTCCAGGTGCGCTCCCAATTCCCCGGGCACGGCTCCGGGTGCACTCCCGGTTCCCCGGGCATCTCTCCCGGTGCACTCCTGGTCACCCGGGCACCGCTACCCTTGCGCTCCCGGTTCTTCAGGCATCACTCCCGGAGCGCTCCCAGTTCTCCGGACACCACTCCCGGTGCGCTCCCGGTTCCCCGGGCATCACTCCCTGCCCCGCTCCCGGTGCGCTCCCGGTGCGCTCCCGGTTCTCCAGGCATCACTCCCTGCCCCGCTCCCGGTGCGCTCCCGGCTCCCTGGGCGTCGGTCCCGGTGCGCTCCCTGTTCCCCGGGCATCACTCCCTGCCCTGCTCCCGGTGCACTCCTGGTTCCCCGGACCCCGCTCCCGGAGCGCTCCTGGCTCCCCGGGCACCGCTCCCGGTGCGCTCCCGGTCCCCCGGGCACCGCTCCNCCGCCGGGGCGGGGTGTGCCCGGGGCCGGCCCCGCTCAGGTCCCCCCCGTGTCCCCCGTGTCCCTTCCCACCCCTGCGCTGCGGCTCGGGGACAGCGAGGCTTGGGAGGGATGCTCGAGTGGCGCTTCTTACCCGGTGTGGCTCCTGAGCTGAGGACGGGTCAGGAATACCCTTGGAATGCTGTGCTGGGAATATGGCACCCCACTGTGTGAGCCATCTCACACCCCTCTAGTGAGCAATCTTTAATGCAAGCAGAACTGAGCCAGGGCTCTGTGCCCATGGCCACCCCAGCAAACACCAAACACAGATGGGAGCCTCTTGTTCCTTCCCATCTCTGTGTCCTAAACCGCTCACCCCAGCTGGAAAGGTGCTGCACCCCAGATTTGGGGCTCCCCTGCTGTCCCCAGGTTATGAGGTCACCTGAGAGCCTCGGGCAGTGGCTGTGGGGCTTGGAGTTATGGCAATAACCTTCATCCTAAACTCATCACACCCTAAATGAAGCGATTGATGAAAGCACAAGAGACCTCTCAGAGCAGCAAAGCTGTGGCTCAGCACCAATTTCTCATTAACTCCTCAGACAGAGCATTTTCTGCAGCCCCTCCACAGGAATTTTTTGAATTTTTGAATATTCGCTGCTTTCTCCAAGTGAGCTCCTGCAGTGTAATATTTTTCCATGTACGTTGTCCAAACCTCTCACAGAGCTCAGGAAATATTCCAGCTTTCTCATCCACGTTTTTTGTTGGGTGTTCCTCCCTTAAACCGACCCTCTTGTTCTTTTCCTGCTGTTCTCTCTGTTCTACAATTTATCCCATTTTCCATTTTCCACTGGGAATCTGAAACAGTTCTCGATTCTTTTCTGGATTCTATTCCTCCCTCTTGTGAAACCCCTCATTTTCACCACATTTCTTGTCTTCTCCACCTTTTCAAAGTGTCCCTGTCCTTACCCCGGGCTTTGACAGGAGATTGCCAATGTGTTGTGAAAACATCAAGCACTGGGTTTATACCTGGAGTGAATGGGTGTAAATCAGATTTTGCTAGCCCATGTCTGATATTACATGTGACAGGGATATTCCATCCACATGGGATCTGCCAGCAGTGCCACTGTGGATTTAACAAACTTCCCAGGGATTAGCTGGCTTGGAGTGCTCTGCTCAGCTCCTGCCCCAGTGTGTATCCAGGAAATTATGAATTCTCTCTTTATTTTTAGATCAAACAGGCAATAATTATGTTTTCTGTATAATAATCAATGTAGGATGTAGCTTAATATTTTTATAATGAGAGTGGAAGTAAAACAAAATACAAGCAGAATTCCTCAACTTAAAGATGAACATTGAAGAAACAGGATTTCTTAAAGATGCTTGGAGCTGGAGAGTTGAACTTTTTTGAGGGGAAAACAGTAAAATAGCAATGCAAAAGATACTTTTTAATGCAAACTGAAGTGCATTCTCATTACTATCTTCTCCATTTGTTCTGGATGTCTCTCCACTTCCCATCATCACCTCTCAGTGATTTATTTGAAACAGAAAGATTCACTTCAAAATCCTCATCCCACAGTTAATACTAAGGAAGTTCTGAAGGAAAAGTCTCCCACTTCTTTTCATTTCTGGCACAGGGGATGGCAAATCATCCCTACATCAATATTCCCAGCTCCATCCTTTTTGAGGTGAAAATAACTACTGGAAAGTAAATTACCAATTCTGCAGCACAGAGAAGTTTAAATAAATATATCTGAAGTTCTCAAAGATCTGAACTTTATCTGTACTTTTGTCATCAATCAATCTCTCTCTACTATTTCACTTTTTTGCTGGAAGAGTGCAATGCTGAGGGAGTGCAGCTCCAAAGGAGCTTTGATGGCTCTGGAAATCCACTTTTCACAACAGGACTGTGAAGGAAAAGCACAGCAGAAACAGCTACAGTGCACCTTCTTTTGAAAACATCCTTTTTTTAGTTGTCTTTTTGCTTTGGAGAAAGAAAACAGCTCCGTGGGCTGAACGTGCAGTGAAAACGCACCATCAGCTCAGCTGACATTTTTTTTTTTTTGTTCAAAAACTCCAACTTTGTTTTTAACAAATTTTTGAATGTAAAAGGTAAAACAAAAAAGGAAAAAAAGAAAAAAAACCGACACCATAGGATGCTGAGCGAACTGCTGAACACAGTAAACATCTTTCATGACAAAGAACACAAATACCCCGCAGATCTGCTGTCAATAGCAAGTCCCCTGCTTTCAACAGCTCACACTGAGGCCCCTCTCTCCCCAAGCCTCACTGGTAACAATCACAATGTTAAAATGTTGACATGCTAAGCACATTTGGAAAAAACCCATGTCTGCATTCCCCATGGATGGTGTAGCATCGCTGTCTAACACCTAAAAAACAGCAATTAAAGCCAGAGTGACCTTCTCACCTCACCCCCTGCCCGGCTGCTGCTCTCTTGATATTCCCTTTCCTGGTGTCAATGGAGCTGGGGCTAACCCATATTTGTATTTACAGCCCACCAGGCTTCCTGTCTCCACTGGGAAATGTTTAGGAGGAATATATCTATTAGGGAAAAAAAGCTGTTGGAAGAGGTGTTTGTGTTATGCTCCTTCATCCCAGCTGTGTCTTCATTGTGGGTTGTAAACAGCAGCAGCGATTGGAAAAATGTATCAGGAGAATGAAATTTTGGGGAAAGGGGGGAAAAAACATGTCAGGAGAGTGAAATTTTGGGGAAAGGGTGGAAAAAACGTGTCAGGAAAGTGAAATTTTTGGGAAATGGTGGAAATAAATATAATAATTTGCTGCTGGGGGAGGGATATAAAGAGATGTAAAGGAGAATTAAGATTATTGTGCTGAAGGTTCTGAACCCTTAGCTGAAGAGTGGTGAGAGGCAGACAAGAATCAGCAGATTGCTGGGATGAAACCCTGAAATTTGATTGTCTGGAATATGTTATTTTCACACAAAACCTGACATCCTTTCCCTTCTTTCAGGCAGCTGCATGTGGAGGGTTTGGGGCATGGCAGAGCACTCACAGAGCTTTTGCTGTGCCAGTTTTGGCCAACTTACAAGGCCAGTTAATCCTGNCAGGAGAATGAAATTTTGGGGAAAGGGGGGAAAAAACATGTCAGGAGAGTGAAATTTTGGGGAAAGGGTGGAAAAAACGTGTCAGGAAAGTGAAATTTTTGGGAAATGGTGGAAATAAATATAATAATTTGCTGCTGGGGGAGGGATATAAAGAGATGTAAAGGAGAATTATTATTGTGCTGAAGGTTCTGAACCCTTAGCTGAAGAGTGGTGAGAGGCAGACAAGAATCAGCAGATTGCTGGGATGAAACCCTGAAATTTGATTGTCTGGAATATGGATTATTTTCACACAAAACCTGACATCCTTTGCCTTCTTTCAGGCAGCTGCGTGTGGAGGGTTTGGGGCATGGCAGAGCACTCACAGAGCTTTTGCTGTGCCAGTTTTGGCCAACTTACAAGGCCAGTTAATCCTGACATGAAAAAGGGCAGCACCCGTCACATCCTGCGCTCTGAGCCACACCAGCAGCTCTCAGACCTCTCTCTCTTGGCTTTCTTTTATTCCACAGGACAACAAATGATTCTGAAGTATAAATACATTTCTATCTGTGCTACAATCCCTGTGTGATGGGGTGCACATGCCCACCAAAACTTTTTTTTTTTTTTAGGTGTTTTCAAACGAAAAGTGCTGAAAAGCCTTTGGCTTTTTTAAAAGTTGGCTTTTAAATTTTGCCCAGCACTTCTGTATCTGGTGATGAAAGTTCCTGGAAAACTGGGAGCTGCTGTCCTGGCACTGGAGACTCTATTCCTAAATCACTGCAGTTTGCTCGTGTTACTCTGAATTGATTTAGGATTTGCAACACACCAAGGAGAAGAAAAGCCTTAATTTTGTCTGGTTTGGTCATGGAGAAAACAGTGGCTGGTGGATTTTGTGCTGGAATTGCAATGCAGAGGTTGTGGATTTATTCAGTTCCCTAAATCACTAAAAGGCTCTTAAATCCCAGCTGCAAGCAAGGAAATATATCTGTATGACACTCCTTGGGGAGTCAGAGGTGCTGTATCTGCATATAAAATTTTACCTGAGAGATAATGTCAAAATTAAGGAATTGATATTTCCCTGGCCAGGTAATTTTCTTTGCTGCTGCCCCTAGGATTTTCATCTGTTTGCACTCATTGGAGTGTCACTGGTTTTACTGAGGCTGAAAAGGGCTCTTGGAAAATTTAATAGCACATGGTTTAGATGGGAAAGAGTCACAGTGGCGGTGGGGAAACGAAACACGATGCTGATTTGATGGGTGCATGTATGGGTGCTTTAAAAGACAACAGGAGCATTACACAACTACTGCAGCCTCGCAGCAGTCTGCACATGGCTAAAGATTTAATTTGAAAGTACTTTTGCTATACTGTTATGCATTGTCACAGTTATCATCGGCTAATTGCCGATCTGGGTGAATTCAGAGAAAAATTACACCAATTTATGTCTGATGTACAAACAAAATCTTTGACGGGAAAGAGTCACCCAATCACCGGCATTGGTGGTTCAGTGGTAGAATTCTCGCCTGCCACGCGGGAGGCCCGGGTTCGATTCCCGGCCAATGCAGTTGACTCTTTTCTCTCATTCTCTTTTATTTTTTTTTCAAGTTCCTTAGTTCTCCTTCCTTTTCCGCTTCCGTCTCGGCCACCAAATCCTCCTTCAGCTCCACCGGGCCTCAGCACGCTGCTCCCCCGCCGTGCCCCGCCGGGCTGCGGCTGCCCGGGGGTAGCGGGAGGATCCTCGGGGAGGCCGCGCCGGGCAGGACAAGATGGAGGTGTAAGGAAAGGCCTGAGGGGGGAGCACAGGGCACGGCCGGGCCTCGGAGCCAGCCTGCCGTGCCCACAGCGGGGCTGCGGGGCATCTCCGTGGGGTTTGTGTGGGGCTTGTGTGGGGTTTGTGTGGGGCTGCGGGGCATCTCAGTGGGGTTTGTGTGGGGTTTATCTCTGTGGGGCGTGTGGGTACATCTCTATGGGCGTGGGGTGTATCTGTATGGGGTGTGTGGGGAGTACATCCATGTCGGGCTCTGCGTGAGGGGTGTGAGGGTGCAATAAATCCGTGAGGGGTTTATTGCACCCAGCAGTGAGTTCAGGCGTTCTGGTCAGTGTCGGAGGGGTTTATTTTATTAAAATTCCTGTCGGATAAGCTGGCGGGGCGAAAGGTGGCGTGGCTCGGGGTGAATCCCGCTCTCGTCTCCTCATGTCCCCTCCCGCTCCCTCTGCCCTGCGAGAAAATGGGAATTTTTCATTTTTCCCGTGAGCTTTGTGTAGGAGCTGGAAATGCCGGAGAAGAAAAAATACCTGAGGGGTTTGTGCCAACGATTGCAAACACAATAAGAGAGTCGGAGTTCTGGCTGGTGGCTATTTCAGGGCTGTTCCACCAGGCCTCCTTACCATGTGTTTGGGCACAAAACTATAGGATTTGACCTGTTATGAAGCTTAAAATCTCACGAGATCTGTGGAGATGGTTAAATTTCTAGTTTTTATTTAATATTAATTTCCCTAAAGGGTGGGGGCGCTCATGGGATGTATCCCCCAAAGTCACTGAGCTCCTGCAGCCCTGTAATCCAGGGATGCTTTATTATCATTAAATCTTCTCTACTATGAGCATGAAAATCAAAAGTTGGTAAAAAATATTAAATATTTGCTGAAGTACAGGTTTGTATAAGTCTTAATACAGTAGCAGCCTGCAGAGAAATGAGCTGTTCTGGCCGTTCTGGACTGAGAAAGATACTTTTGATACCATTAATAAAAAAAAAAATCTGTGATTCTTCTTACACATCCACTGAGTTTTTATTAATCTTCTTTTGCCTCCTGCCTGATTTGGAAGGGAAGCTTTGCAACTCTCCAAGTTCTTATTATGGATTTTCCTTACCAGAATTATCTGTTATTAAAGGAAAGAACTCTCAGAAAACTGTGTGGTTTAAATATACAACACATGTGAAGCAGCAGACTTAAAAATATGAAGTGTCAGTGATATTTGTAAAGGTGTGGTGCCCTTTACTAAGGTATTTTTGATATATGCAGCCCTACTCAAGAGTATTTTGGTTTAGACTAAAATTTGGGCAAATATTAGCTATTTAAAGACTCTAAAAAATGTTTCTATTTTTGGTGCTACCATGAAAATTTTTACCTTTCTGCTTAGGTCTCCATATAAAAATTAGGCAAAGTGTTGAGCTGACTGCTAAAAATATACATTAGAATCCATTATTCAGAATTCCTTGTTTCCTGACTGTAATATTGGTAGCTGTGAGTCAGGACTGAAGGAAATTTTATTTCTATTGCTAGAGTTGATCAGTTTATAACTTTGGTATTTCAGAGCTGTTGAAGATTTGAAACTGACTCATTGGCAGAAATGAAAAAAAGTATTTTTCTGAGTGGCAAAGCGGATTGGACTGAGAAAGGAGAGCAGTTGTCTTAAATAATTTCATTCTTACCCTTTGATTCCGCAGCCTCATTTGCACGGCCGTGTATTTATTTTCTGTATATATTACATATCCTCTTTCAGCCGAGGAATTCCGTACGTAATTCTCCCTATAGAATGTCTTTGATCCGCGGGGATTTCTGTAGGGCCCGGCTGAATGCAAACATTCTGAAGACTTGCATTTACCTCCCAACAAAAGCAGTATATGGTTTGTAAAACATGAATGAAAAACTCATGCGTGCCTGAGCTCACTTGCTGAAGTTTCACTCGGGTCAGCGAAATGGAAGTTGAAGTTCATCTCAGCGTATTTTAGAAGGTCCTTTTCATTTAAAAACAATGCTAGAACCTGTGGAAGTTTGTGGATGCATTTCCCATTCGAAAGTGATGAACGTGACAGTTCTATTCAGGCCGTTCTCGGTGCTTAACAACACATTGTACCTTTTTTGTTGATTTTTTTTCTTTTTCCTAAGCTGCCCGCAGACCTGAGAAAGGCCTTTTTTTTCCTTTTGTATGGAAACTTTCTGTTGTTGTGGCTGCTGACTGCTCAGCAGAATGTGTTGTTCGGGGAATAGAGGATGTTCTGGGGCAGTTTGTCTGACTTTTTTCAACTTTAAATAGAGAAATTTACAATATCCAGGAAGGATAAAGGCACCATGTGCTTGGCTCTGCAGTCACCCTGCCAGCCCTGGATAAGGATTTTTCCTTAGTGGGGACAGAGGAAGTGGAAAAGGGGAAAATCAGCCTTGCCCTTCTAATATAGGAACAGGCACATAGAGGTGGGAAGAATAAATAAAGAGGAACTGCAATAAATTGGTGATTTTTTCACTCAGTGCAAGACCTAAAAAATAAAACCCTATTTGTGTCTATACACAGGTGTCCATGGTACTAAAATACTCAGGGTGCTCTTGGCTGATAAAGAAAACAGTGCTTGTAATCTGAATTCTTTTCCCCATCAGGCTTTATTTGAATAAAATCAGAGGCATTTTTTTCTAAGGAAGAAGCAAAGCAATTTGGTTTGAGTGTGTGAAATTGGGTAAATAAGTAAAATAGAGTGACTGAGTGAAGGGAGCGTGTTGTACAAATATATTATGAATTATGGGGCAAGCTGTGCAAAATATACTCAATATTTGTGTCATAATTTTGCTGACAGCATGGTAAATATTTCCCAGAGATGGCAATTATAGAATCACCAAAATAAGATGTCTTGGGGCTTTTTATTTTTAAACTTTAAGTTCTTTTAGTGTCTGTGAGTGGGCAAAGAAAAGCTTCAAACAGTTTCATTTGGAACATAATTAATTGTTTTCATTTTTCCTTTTAGAAAAGATGCAAATGCTGCATTGCTGAGTAACTTTGAGGTGAGTTTGTCTTCACTCTGCTTTTAAAGCAGCAATTTCAAGCTGTCACCAGTCCCTTGTAGAATCTTTGGAAGCTGAAACCTGGCAGTGGCAACCAGCAAAACCTGCAGGGGATTTACTCTTCCTTGCAGTTGGTTTGTTTTCAGGAAAAAAACGCTTTTTAAAGAAGATTTGGAAATGGTTTTGCTAGTGATGGGTACTGTAGTATTGTGTGTTTGGTCTTGAGATTATTCCAAAGTGGGTATTTTCCTCTCATTTTAAGGGGGGTAGAAAGAAATGTCGTGTCCTTGTTGGTTTCATTTAAGCCAGGTAATGGAAATATTTTGCTTTGCTGATTAATTTAATTTTTGGAGCAGTTTTAATAACCCAAGTGGTTTTGTCTGTGTTATTGTATAGCTGAAGCTGCTTTTTATTGCAGCTGTTTCATTCTGTTCTGAAATTAATCTTGAAGTGTTTTATCCTGAGCTGCATCTGGTGAGTGTTAATGGAGCATCTGGAACGAACTCTCCTAAATTTCCTCTGAGAAATAGCTGGAACCATGTCAGCCAAACTGGTGCTCAGTGCCTGGCTGTTAAAACCATGTGAAAAAACCAGCAAATAGATTATTAGAGGTACTGATTCCCTCCCTTTCCATTTGCTCCACTTCCCAGTGGCAGCTCCACTGGCAAAGCCACGCTCTGTAAATCCAGGTGATGCTTTGCACACCCAGTTCCATCCCTGCAGTTCTGAGCGTGTCGTCCTTCTGTGTTTGTTGGCAAAGTTCATAGCCTGAGTCTGAGATTTCAGCACTGACAGGGGCTCCTTTTCCATGGAAGTCTGAGGTAGCTGAGGGTTTGTAGCTGATTGTGTTCATGTTTCTCACTGTCTGGAAATGTTTGCTTTCTTCTTTCTCTGGACCTGTCAGTTTATGACTCCCTGGGCTGGATCCTGAGTGAAGCCAGGTGAAAATGAGGGGATGAACAGTGAGAAGTGCTCTGCTGCTTTGCTCTGGGTATTGACTCTGGATACACTGCAAAGCCTGAGGCAAAACATCTGAAGAAGTTCCATTTATGTTTAAAATAGTCACAGCTTTAAAAAAAACAATTTACATCCTTATCCATCACTCTGGGGCCAAAACATTTCTCATTTCAGTTGCTGGTCCATCCACCACAACAGCCACACATTTTTTGTTGTTTGGCTGATGGGAATTTCCTGTTCATTTATGATTTCCTGCTGTAATATTTTTAGATAGAATGCTCTCAGATGCTCTAAACCACTTTGTTTTTTATTTTTAGGTGTACCAGTTACTTACTGATCTCAAGCAGCAGCGTAAAGAGAGTGGCAAAACCAAGCAGAGCTCTGGGCAGCAGAATCTGAACACAATCATGTATGAGGTGAGCAGCACTGGGAAAATCCATTTACCACTTGGCTCAAACTGCAGTAATTCACATCCTTAGAGTTGTGTATTAAAAATTTGGTGTCAAATTTCCCCTAATTCAAACCATAATAAAATGTTTTATCTGCCACTTTTCTCTGGTCAGGTTGTAGGGTAACTGTGCTGTCAGGGCAGAGTTGGGCAGCTGCTCTTCTTAAAATCCATACAAGAATTTCAAAATTTCAAACCCCCTGATTTTTATCTGTTAAGGTTTGTTAGGATTTTTTTTTTAATTCTAAGTATTCCATCCTTTTAAGACAGAGAGCAGAGCTCGCTGTCATCTGGTGAATTTGTGATATCACTAATGTGATAATTAAGATGCTGATTTCAAAGCTGAGGCACAGATTACATGGTACTTTTTATTAACAGAATTAAATCAATAATTCCTAGCCAAACCAGGTCATTTAAATCGGTTTTTGATCCAAAGAAAAGCCAAACCACACGTACAGCTAACATCACTTGGGTGCCAGGTTGGGAATAAACCTTTCATCCCTTGCTGGGATGGAGTTCTAAATTAATTTTATAATACAAATAGCAACATTTAAAATAAATTAGCAACTTCCCAGAGCCTTGCAGTGAGACCATGGTGTGTGTGCTGGAGAACTGCATGAGCAGCAGCAGGACTGCCAGGCAGCTGAAAGCACTTTGCCTCTGCTTGCGTGAGTAATTCTGTTAAACCCTGAAACGACTCATGTGGATAAGATCTGACCTAGGCTTTGGTTTTGTTTTAGTTCTGGCTTTGTTTGAAAAAAGGTACAGAGGTTGTAATTCCTGAGCCTTGCATTCAACAAAATAGGGGCTTACCAAAAATGGGAGTTAAATCTTCATGGAGACTGACAGTCTCTTCCTGCACCTCTGGGAAACAGCTGAGGAAGATCCTGTGAGTAAATTTGAGCAGGATGCACCTGAAATCTTGAATTGTTTTGTTATTCTATATGTTAAATACCTATAGGATGCTTGGGGGTGTAGCTGCTGTCAATTCTGGGGGTATTTTCTATGTTTGACTGAAAGAAAAGCAGAATTTGATTTTATAGGAGTGTCTCTGGATTTCTTCACAAGCTCCCTGCAGACTCCCATTGGCACTGAGGTAACTCTATGAAAGGAGTTTTGTTTTTCTGTATTTTTTGGCTTTTTTATTGATTTGAAATTGCCAAAAATAAAGATTAACCTGGAAGATAAATTACTCCTGTGAAATAATGATGTTACATGACAATATAATAATTTCATTTCAATCACTGGTGGTGAATAATAGCTTCATTTTATCTGGGAAGGTCAGACAGGGCTTAAAGAAAGGGATAATAAATTCTAATTATTTCCAACTCTTCATTTTGGGGTTTAATACAAGCAACAATAAATAGTTAAGAAGATTTTAAGTCACTTCCAGTGAAAAGTCAGCTGTGAACTGGAATTTTTGTGGGATTTTTTTATCAACAAATTGTTTTTTTTACTCAGTTCAGATTACTTTGTGTAATGTAATTCCATTATCCACCTGCTGAATGTTGTTATTGCAAATAAAGCAAATAAATGGAACATCTGCTGTCAGAGTCAGTTGAGGTTGGTGTGTATTACATGGAAAAAATTGCTCAAAGTTTAATTGTCTCAGTTAAATTTTAATTGCAAAATATCCTTGTAGATTCCATACCAAGCCACTTCATATGCTTCTATCAACTTTAAATTGTCCAAAATGCAGTTAAAGGAGAAAAACAAGGACAGATTAGAGATCTTAAAGAGGAATTTCTGGGCTGGCAGTGAGAATATTCCTGGCACTGAGCACAAGAAAACTTGGGTTTATGGATGAATTCAACTTTCCTGTGTGCTTTCAAAGGACAAAAACCAAACAGGGAGCAAAGATAGCAAATATCTCACAAACAGCAAGAGGGTTTTTTTTAGCAGGCAGAGCTAAAACTTAGTCCTTTCCTGTGTTCTTCAGCTTGCAATTTTGGGCTTTGAACAGCTCAGATAAAGTTGGTTTCCAAACCTGAATTGATTTTCCAATTTTTCTCTGGTCTGAGGAGACTTTGCAGAGTACCTGTTCCATCCACAACTGGTAAAACAAGTATTCAAGTGTGAAATAATACGTATTTTCTTTCTGTCCCTTGCAGACCCTGAAGTACATTTCAAAAACACCCTGCAGGTACCAGAGTCCTGAGACTGTCAGGGAGTTCCTGGTAGCAATGAAAGACCATAAATTAACCAAGTAAGTGGAGCTGAGCATTTGAACAGGAGTAAAAACTCAATAAATGCTGAAAAACTGATCCCTGTGGACAGTGTGGTGATCTGATTAATGGATTTTAAGTATTTTTATTATTTAAATGCTCAACCAAACATATTTTCCTTCACTCATGGGTATTTCCATCTTCTCTTTATGTGCTGTTTGTCCAGGATCTCTGAGATTTACATTTCAGTTCTTTAAATACTGAATCCACCAACCCTCCCTCCTCTCCCAGCAGCTTCCTGTGAAGCTGAACATCCACTTGTTATTTTGGGAAGTTCTGCCTGGAAAAGAAAAGATTTCCTTTGCAGTTCCAAGACTCCAGGGGCTTTTTTCCTCTCTGGGAGTGCCTGTTCTTGAGGCACATCATCCTCCTGGAGCTCTGCAGAGTGGGAGTGAAGCCTGATGGAAATAGAAATGGAATCAGCTGGCCACTTGTTTGGATAGCTCTGATCACTCCTGACTTCTAAAGCAGAAAAAACCCAATATTGAGCTGCTTCTAAATGACTCCTCCTTCACTTCAGAGGAGGAGTTTTTGCTGCATAGACACTGAGTGTGTTTTTATTCCCTGCTGGGAGAACTCCCAAGGGGCTCATCCTCTGGGAAAGAGGCTTTTCATTCATTTGGCTGTGCCACAAAATGCTCAGTGAGAGCTCGGGAGTGCTGCAGGGCAAGTTTTTAGCCTGTCCAGAGCAGGAAAAGCAGAATCAGCTTTCTGTTAGACTTTCAGTGCCCCCTCTCTACAGACAGGCACATCCAGCCCAGCAGCAGCTCTGCACAAAGGGATGCAGCTCCTTGGGAATTCTGGCCTGGAATTGTGCTCAGGGTGCTTTCTTTGCCAGGCTCTAAGTCAGTGTTTAACTCTCCTGTAGCTCATCTGATCCAGCAGGATACTCACTGATGTATCCTGATTATTTTCTGGAGGTACTGAAGCATGGAGAAAAGAAAATACTCTGCAGTAAAAATACCAGAGGTGTAAAGAGGTGGTAACATGGCACTGAAAGGTCTTAAAATTGGCAGCAAACGTTTTTTGAGTAGTACTGAGCATCCTTCCCTTCTGGTAATGTAAACCAGCTCTTTTTGAAGGGAAACAAGCTTTGCTGTCTGTGCAGGGCAGCAGTTTAGGAAGAACCAGCAGAGTAGGATTTTTCAGAGTAAAAGGAGCTGAACAATGTTGGTGTAAAACTCCCATTAAAAATCAAAGTGTTTATTTTTATTTAAAGCTCATTTCTAAACTTCTTTCAGATAGAATTTGACCAGGACCTGAGGGTTAACTCTTAGTGTTATCACTTTAGGTACCTTGACTGCAACTGCTCCCCTGGATGGGATCTCCAAGGTGAAATAATAAACAATTTAAGTTATAACAGAGAAACTTCCAGCTGCAGATTCTGTCTCCCACAGTGCTGAGCACTTCTGTAGGAGATCTACCCAAATACTCACCTTCCCACACTGCCTGTTCAGTGAGCTGGAAAGGCTGGAATGATAATAAGCTTTAAATGACCTTTGGGACTGTTTAATTTTTTATGGATGCTCTGAGGTGCTTTTGGGGTTAGGTATCATCCTGTGTGCCCTTTTCCTGGGGCAGTGAAGCAAGGGAATTATTCCCAAATCCTTTCCTGTGCATAGTGGCAGCAGGATGAGAGTGAAGAGCCAGCCAGTGGTGTAGGTGACAAATTTATCTGTCAGAATTCAGATTTGTTCTGTGAGCATCCTGTGCAACTTTTAGTCTTTTAATCCCTCTCTCATCTGGTAAAGAGCTTCCCAACTCTGCCATGTGCTTTACAGAATAAAACCTGGGATTGTTTTGTGTGATCCTGACACTTCTTTTTTCCTGGTCTTTTCCATGCAGCCCCTTGGAGGCAGAAGTGTCAGGGCCCAGTGGCAGCCCCTTCACCCCAAACCTCAGAGAGCACACGGGGTGCAATTTCTCTTTAAGGCACTTCATGTTAAACCACTCAAAACAGCGATGCCTCCAAGGCAATTTGGAGCTGCCCTTTGGTTCCTGACCAGGGTCATTTCAACACTGCTGCTCTTGTTAAAGAAAATGCTTTGATGGTTTCCAGTCTGTGGGAGGGAGGTGGTGCTTAGGGATTTCATTCCAGCTCTCTGCCAGAGAGCTTCCTTCCCTTGGAGAGGAAAGACCTGCAGTGTTTGCTCTTCCAGGACCTTGCTTGCCTGATCCCTGTAATGACCTTTCCTCTCAGCAGGAGTAATGAGCTCCAGACTCTCTGTGCTGCTTCCTTGCTGGGTAAGGCACCCCAAAATGAGCTGGTCAGGCACTGCCTGTGCTTCTAACAGCTCTCTGCAGCGGCTGATGAGATTTAAGATCTATCTGTGTTAATTGGGGTCTGTCCTCAGACAATTCAGTCTGGATAAAGGGTCAGCAGCACCCCATCACCCCAGACTCCTTCCCTGCAGGTTAGATTTAAGGGTTAGATTTAAGATTAGATTTAAGATCTATCTGTGTTAATTGGGGACTGTCCTCAGACAATTCAGTCTGGGTAAAGGGTCAGCAGCACCCCATCACCCCAGACTCCTTCCCTGCCCCTTAAATTCCTGTCATGACTCCTCCTCTAGTCAGAGGGGAAACAAGTAAGCAGCGTGTTCATGCTCTTGATTAGGCTCAGCCTATTTCCTAATAGGAGGGCTTTGCAGATCAGGATTTGCAGCCCTGCCTGGGATGTGCCATTCCCTGCTCAGGCTGTGCTTGCTGCCCTCAGCACTAGGCTGTGCTCGTGGATGGGAGAATCCCCAGCTGGGAAGAGAGAGCAGCCAGGGAAACACCAGGAACTGAGGCACAGCAGAGCTTTGAATCGAGGCAATTCTTATTTTTCCGTCCACAACCCTGCAGGATGTCAGGCTGCACGTGATGTCTCTGCTCCAGTGAGAGAACTGGTAATATAATTCTGGCAAATTCTGCAGTTCCTGGAAAATCACCTCAAATCCTTCTGTTACCACTGATTTTTGCCACTCAAAAAACCAGGTTAACACACCAGCATCCATTTTGTGATGGATTTGTCTCGTTAGTGTTACAGACACAAAAAAAAGTTTCCTAAAAGGTAGATTTTAAAAATAAACACCAACATGTGCAAACAAATATTCCAGAGTCATTTCAGAAAGCTGCCTTGCTAAGTGGAGCAAATTCAAAGCCAGATATTCACTGTTACAGTTAAGGTGTGGTAAAAGTTTTTCCCATAGTTTTTAATCATTACTTTAGTAAAATTCAAACTGTAGAACTGAGATTTATTTTTTTAAAAACTAAAGCTCTGAACCCACATAATGAATTTTATTATTACCTTGTTGAGGCCTCAAGCTTTGGCTGAAGCTCCAGTTCAGTGAGCCATGTTGTACTTGGAAATAGAATTTGCCACTAGCAGCTAATTTTCCAGTCTTAGTGCTGGAATGGCTTCATATTTTTAAGGTATAGTAAATTGCAATGTATGAAAAGAACATTTATTAAGCTGGAGCTTTGTAATTATGGTTCAATGAAAACTGGCTCTACTTGTGCTTCTTCCTGTTACTGATAGCCTCTCTTGCATCTAATTTTGGGATAGCCAAATTTCCAGTCACTGCATATTATTATAATTTTAAAAAAACTGGTCAGGAGCATAGCTCTTTTTGTCTTTAAATCAACACAGTCAAGGAAGTGTTGAGCTGAAAATCTTCAGTACTTTTAGAAAATATTTTCCCTCATGACTGCCAAAAACTACAACAGATACAAACCTCTGCAATATTAAAGGCTGAAGGATTTGCTTTGTAATTTTTGTCTCCTCCAGAGCTTTCAAAGTGAATATTCAACAGCAAGTCAGGATCGTGCTCATTGAGCAGCAGCATCATTTAAGAGATTTTAAAAAGTTTATTCTCAGCTTGTCCAGTGGGAATCTTTGTGGAGAATCCCAGCACCCACTGGGGCTGTGAATTCCCATTTTGGGAAAATCCTCCCTCAGGCAGACCCTGTGCTCAGGATTCAGGCATTAAAAGTTGGTTCAGGACCATGGGATTTATATTTCCAGCAGGACTAAAACCCCTGGTTGTGTGTCCAGATTTACTTCATGGTTTTCCTAGCAACTCTCAGACATCCATTCCTGAGGATAAATTTCCTTCTGCTCAGGCACAGATGTTTGAAGGGGTTTTAGCTCTCTGTGCTGGATCTTGGCACTGTTCTCTCCTTACCCAGACCTCTTGCTGGAAAAACACTCTGGGAGTTCAGCAGATTTAAAAAAGGGCAATACCAACACACAGGGGAGACTTTTGTTAAAATATAAACTGCTGAAGTTAGCTTAGTGCTGACAGAAAATGGTGCATTTTTGTCTGAATTTCCACAAGAGCATGGAAGTATTTGTATTATTTTTTAGAATGGATGTATCAATGTAGAAATGTGCTGTCTGCTCTATGATCTTGAACACGACCCAGAGGTGGTTTTTGTCCTGTAGAAATGATTTTCAGATTGGAACTCAACATCTTCACCTCCTCCAGCACTCTCCCCTCACACAGACCTCAGACCCATTTTCCTCCCCACAACTGCACAGCTTTTTGTCCCCTGCAGCCCGAGCTTTGTGTGTGTCCCCAGAGCCACTGCAGAGCATTTTTCCATCCTGGAGAAGCTGCAGCTGAGCCCCAGAGCTGCAGGGTGTGGGCTGAGGCTCAGCCCCACAGCGGGAATTGCTGCTGGGATTTCTCAGCAGTACAAGTCTGCAGCACAGCCCATTAACTCTGATTAGTGGGATCTTGCTTTTATGGGAGAAAATTGCTTTCTCTGTCACTCATCTTCTGTATGGATTCTCCTCTTGAATGAGCAGCTTTGGTGTTCCAAACTGTTGCTAAAACCCAGGCAGAGCAGGGAAAATGCAGATGCTGAAGTTTGGGGGCAATGAAGCTAAAAATGTTCTTCACCTTCTGTTTGGCTGATTGGGACAGTTCCCCTTTTTATTTAACGAGCATCAGCGTGCCATGGGTGCTGTAGGAAGTGCAAAGATGAATTCATGGGAGCTGGAAAAAGTTAATTGTACTTTTGAGATTTAATGGAGCATGAACTAAATTCAGGCTTAGGTCTGTGCCCAAGCCAAACACTGCAATCAGGGCTGATCCTAATGCATGGTTGCCTTACTTAAAGCTAATCTCTGATGAAATTGTGGTTATTCAGGTTTTAATTTGTGTGTGTGCTGTCAGGAAATTCCAGGTGCACAGAGAGCCTGGTCCCAGCAGTCAGTGTTTGGGATCAGAGCCTGGTCCCAGCAGTCAGGTTTTGGGATCAGTGTTAAAAAGGTGCACTGGGTACTGAGCTCCAACTCAAACCTCTGCCTTCTGCTGCTGCTGAGGGCTGAGCAATCCAGTTTCCTGTTAAATGAAATTTAGAGACATTTTGGGAGTGTTTGTTTCATTGCTTCCCTCATAATTACATATTACCATGTCGGGGTGTTAATTAGTGCTCACACTGCACAAGCAGTTCTAGGTGAAATATGGCATTTATGCAGCTTTTGGGTTTGTTTTTTTTTTTCCACCCTGCCGCTTGTTCCTTTGTGTTGTTCTGCATCATTTTCCAGTAGGGAGCTTTGCTGATCAAAACCAGCCGTGAAATCCTTCAGATGACACATCTGAATGTGTTAATCACTTGTAAATCTCTCTCATTCTTCTGTACACATTTGTAAAAACTGCAAATACCCTGAGATGATGCTTTTAGGGTTTGTTTGGCCGGACTGTAAAATTTCTGTCTATCCCTAATAGGTTGGATTGATATTCATGGCTTATAAGCAAAAACTCTTGGAGAGGTGACCTTTTTTTATTGTGCCCTCTATTTCTTCAGGAAACATCAGCAGTTGCACTAATTGATTGTTTTAGTCACGATGTGTAATTGGTGTTAATTTATTTCTGCTTGCTGCTGTGCCACTAATCTTCCTGTGATAAACACAGCTCCACCTGCTTGAAAATAGCTCTGGGTAAATCAGGTTTGCATTCTTCAGCTCAGGCATAAAATGGCTTTTGCCGTTTGATCCTCTTTATTTGGCTCTGGAGTTTATATTTCAAGGATATTAGTTTGCAAAGAAGAAGATGAGGAAGTTTATTTCATAAAAGTCAGATAATGTGCTTTGTGTGGAGGAGTGGTGGAGCTGGAGGATTGCTGCAAAAGAGAAAAAAGAGTTGTTTGAGAAGGCTCTGAAGTGTCATGTGAGAGAAATTTGGGTAAAATATGAATTCATCACAGTCTGTCCTTGTAAGGAAGGCTGGGAGGAGGAGGAGGATGAGGAAGGTTTTTACCAGGAGAATCCTCAGAGAAGCTCTTGCAGAGCTCTGGGAACTAAAGCACCAACACTTGGCCAGGGAGCAAAGCAGAGAGCGCTGAAAGCACCAGCTCTGCCTCCATCAGGCACCAAACAGGGAATTTCCCAGCTCTGGAGGAAAAACCTTCCAAAAACCCAGCTGAATTGGCCAGATTGTTATAGAATAAAGATATTATTTAATATTCTTTCCCCAGCTCTGCATGGCAGTGCTGCCTTTAGCTTTGCTTATACACAAGTGAGTTTTGTCTCAGATTGATTCCTTAAATCACCTGCTTTCCATGTAAAGGATTTGTGTGCTCATCTCCTGTCATTATTGGGGTTTTATTCCTGGATTTTATGGCTGTGGTAGATGGCAGCAGTTATAAACACCTCATCTTTCTGCCAGCAAAGTGCTCTGAGTTCAGAGCAAAATCCAGCCACGCTCTCCTTGTGTTGGAAACACCAAATAGATTTGAGAGATTGACATGTGAAAACAAAGGAGGTGTATTCCCTGCTTCCCATCACCAGTGGAGACACATTTTGGCTCTCAAAAACAAAGCAAACTAATAATAAATAAATAAATAGGAGGTTTTCCTGGAGCTTTCTGCTAGGGATTGTTCATATCTCACAAATTAATGTTAATAATGTTAATATCTCTATTGAAAATTTACAAGCTTTTTTTCTGAAGCTGAAAGTGATGATGAAAATGGACATTTTAGCTGGATCATCCAGCAGCCAGTGACAGAGGCCATTTGAAATGAAATTATATCTCTGAGGTATCTCCAGACACACAGAAATTGGTGGTTGTAAACATGAAGGGATCTGTGTTCTCTTAAAAGCTGTGAGGTTTCCTTTGTAAAAAACCCCCAGGGGAAAACCCTCCAGAATCAGTTTGAATATGCTTTAAACCCTCCAGAATCCATTTAAATATGCTTTAAACCTTCCAGAATCAGTTTAAATATGCTTTAAACCCTCCAGAATCTATTTAAATATACTTTAAAGATGTCCTATAATAAAAAGTCAGGGATGTTCACCTCACCATGAGAATGGTGCAGCTTTATTTATTGCTGAAGGTGAAGCATCACCTTTTTTAAGGAACAAATAGCTCCACGTTTTTCCCTCTGAATGGAAAAGCAGATTTTAATTTTGTGCTTTTCAAAAATGTATTTCTACCATTGAGGAGGTAATAAATGCCAAGATTTAGTTTTTCCAACTAAAATTCCAGGGATTTGTAGTTCCCTGCTGGAGCTTTGTATTTGCAGTGAGTTAAAGGATGAACAAGTTGCTGCCATTTGATGGGATTGTAACTCCTTAGGTATGAAAATTGTTCCTGTGGTTGTGTGTTCATAGCAGATTTTGATGTCTGGTGAGCTGGTTAACATTTCTGCACAGCTGTGACAAAGCAGCAGTTAATTAATTAATTAATGCTTGCACAGTAATGATCTGAGGGTCTCTGATTGCCACTTTGGGCTAGAGATGCCAACAGCAGCGTGGCTGAACACAGGAAAGTCCCCAAATTATTAAAATATCCAAATTATGGCCCTTCAGGCACACTGCAAACCCAGGCAGGGCTGTTCCTGGCAGTGACATTTCATCCCTAAGCTATCAGGAATGTGTTTGCATCACTGCAGGCATTGAGGGGATCCTCAAACCAGCCACTAATGTGGATTTTCTTCCCCTGTGCCTTTACCAGGGCAGAAAAGCTGCAGCTGCTGAACCACAGGCCTGTGAGTGCAGTGGAAATCCAGCTGGTGAGTAACAATGCCTGGGCCTGCTCAAAGCTGAGCTGGGAGCAGCTTTAACCTGGGAGATCATTGAATAATTGCTTTCTCATGGGTGTGATTGAATGGATCCTTCATGCACATTTTACATGCACGGCTTCAAATCCTGCCAGCTTCCTGTCAGAGCCCTCTCAGACACATTCTCCAGCTCTGTCTGTGTCACTGGCACACATCTAAAATGCCCAGTGCAGTCATTAAAGGTGATTCATGAAAGTATTGCAAATAAGAATATGTTTAATCTTTTTGCTGTGCAGCTCTGTGATGGAATACTGAATTTTTTTTACATCTTCCCTGGTTGTTTGAAAGGCAGGGTTACACTAAAATCCAAAATTCTAAAAAGAAATGAGCAGTAATACAGGGTGAGAAATGGGTATGAACTTCCTGCTGGAAAGTAGCCATTGTCAGTCTAAGAATAATTCAGCTGTAAGGAGGGGTTGTCACTAAATAGAAATGGATGCTTCTGTTCTCTCAAGCATCTCCTCAGGAGTACAAACCCCTGTGGTAATGAAGAGATTGTTACAATCAGGACATTATTCCAATAAAGATCTCTTGCATGGAGAACATCTGTTTGCAATCTTGCCCTGCACCAAGCTGAGGGGAACAGGATCCTGCTGTGCTGCAGAAAAAGGCAAGGATGAAAGAGGCACCAGCAGGACTGCTTCTCTCCTGTCACAAGGAGCAGGGCTGGAAATGCTGGGAGCATCTCAGGGTGATCCCAGCTGAGGCTCAGGAGATCCCTGTCCAGCAGCAGGAGCTGTGGGTCAGTCACAAACCTCACCTGGAGCCTGGCTCACCCCTGGTGGCTGCAAATGCTCAGATTGATTTCATTGCCATCTGCTGCCTTTCCTTCCCTTCTTTAATGCACTCAGCTTTGGGGGCCCTCAGGTGACTGCCTGGCTCTGTGTCTCTTCCCTCCTGTCCTACCTGCTTCATTGTTATCCTGCCTAGCCATAAAATGTTAGATATAAANGAATATATAATGAATACATATATAATTATCAATATGCATTAATATATATTAATGCATATATAAAGATATAAATATTTTGTATATATAAATATATAAAATAAATTTAAATAGATAGATTATATATATAAAATATTGAAAATCGTTTTCTCCTCTGTCATGTTTGAAGAAAATAAGAATTTTGGGCCTTTCTATTAGAAGTCAGCTTTCTGTAGAGTGCCATATTTTAGATATTCCAAAGTTTTGTGGTGTCAGTGTTAAACAAAACTCATTGTTGAAACTTAGAGAACAGAGAGAGAAGATTTGCTCCACGTTTTTCTCTCTGAGTGGAAAAGAAGATTTTAATTTTGTGCTTTTTAAAAATGTATTTCTACCTTGGAGAATTTCATACTTCTGTGCATAACCAGGCTGGCACATTGTCTTTTACACTGGAAAATAATAATGAAAAGTGTTTTGGAAAATGAAAGATCTTAAGAGGGTTGAAACATTTTATTTTCTCAACAATGGACTTTGCTTTGCCCTTGGTTAATTATCTCTGAGGGACATTAATTCAATCATTCAGTCTTTTACTTAATTTCTTTTTTTTTTAATCTGCTTTTTTCCTATTGATGTGGTGGTGCTGAGCAATTTCAAATCACTGCTCAAAGGAGGAAATTACTGTGATTTTCTCATCAAAACCTCCCTCCTCCACTGGAGTTAAATTATGTGCTTGATTGCTTTGGAAATGATCACAGCCCCTATTTCCTTTATTACTGTACTTTACTGATTATTTTAAAATCTAATTCTTAGCTTATTATTCCAACAAACAATAGCTTTTAACCCACAGGTTGTTCTTTGATGCTGAGGTTTGTTGACCAAATACTGAGAGAATTTCTCAGTTCCTTCAGGACTTTTTGGGGTTCTTCAGTGTGGCTTTATTTATTCTTCATTCTTGATTTATTGTTACATCTCAGGAGACTAAACCAAATAAACATTAGCACTGAAAGCAGCACAGGGAGGAGGATGAAGTCTCTTAAGTTCTGCTTTTATTTGGGTAAGCACAAAAGATAGGTATGGTTTGAATTAAGGATGTTTGTCCTTGTTTCACCAAGGAAAAAAAAAGGAATTTAGACAGTCCAGAGTGATTTTGTGCTTCCATTTGTGAACATAGATTTACACCCTAATTTATGAACAAACACTTGAATCCCTGGGATTGTCTTCATGGGCTGCCTGTGAATTTCTGAGAATTAAATTGGAGCTGCAGGGGGAACGTGCTGCTTTTAGTTTGAGCTGGGACAACTTTCTGCCAATTAATTTACAAAGTTTTCCTGATTCCCTCTTTGATCAGATGTAGAGCAGTGTGGGAACTAAATGGGAGCATTGCTGACTTTATGAATATATTGCAGTGGAAACTGAGTAACAAACTGCTCTAATTTGGGTAAAATAGAAATTATTAGTGAGGTCTGAGCTGAGTTATCACATTTCACAGGTGACACACACTGGGTGTGTTTATGAATTTATTTATGAATGACATTGATGTGCTGCAGCAATTTTTCCCAAACCCCTGGAGTTATTTTGGTGCAGCACAGCCTTGAATGCTGAAAAGCAGCAGTGAGAATTATTTATAACATCAGGGGGCTTTTTATGCAGAAATTATATTTCTGTCACACTGCCCCTCACCCAAATCTCCAAATATTGAGGGCCAGCAGCGCTCTGGTCAGAAATACCCCAAACTTTTCACATGGAGAGGGGAAACTGTTCCCATCAGGGCTGGGTGACAGTGCCAACATCAACATCTGAGCTCATCCCCTCCCTTCAAACATTTGCATTTTTGTTTTCCTTGCTATAAACTTTGCATTCCTGCCTGCTTATGGGCTCAGTCTGGCTCTTGAGCAGTTTCAGCCAGGGCAGGGCTTTGGCTGGAGATTTTCTCCAAGATTGTTCAAATTGCTGCTGGAAAAGGAGGTACCTGAACCCAGCTGGGATTTTTTGCTTCTTGCACCTCATTTCTCTTCTCAGCACATATTTCTTCGTGCTCTCAGCATCAAAGGTATTTTGTCTTGTAGCTGGAAATCAGAATGCTGTGAGAACATCTGCTGGATGCAGAATGAGCCTCTGAGTGACCTCCTGTTCCCCCTGAGATCTGTTTTCTTTTAGGGCAGTTTCATTTGCCTCTTTATCTGCGTGCTGTCTGTGCATAATTTCTGATTTTTTTTCCTTTTGGCTTTTTGCTTTGCTGCTTCCTCACTGCTTATGTTTTCATAAATCAGGCTCAGGCTGTTTTTTCACTTCCTGAAACAGTGAAAAAAATTGATTTTCACAGTTTGTGCTTTTGATCCTTTGAAATCTCAAATAATATCACAACAAAATAAGGCTGAAACATCAACTTGACTAAGAAGCTGTCTGTCCATCCTGCTAAATGTTGATTTGTGTCTGTTGGTGATTCCTGGGAGCTGCTGGAAAGGCACCAAGAGGTGAATTTTGCTGCAGCAATTGAAGGAATTCCCGCTTCCCTCTGGATCTATCAGCAGAAGGAAATTTGGGAGCTCCATCCCCTCCTCAGTGCAGGGTCTGGCATCTCTAAAAATGCATTTCACAACATTTTGATGAGACATCACTTAGAGAGCCAGAGCACCAGAGCTGATTTTCTTTCAGCAGCTTCGTGCTCAGCTGGGATTTCTGGGGCTGCCAGAGCTGCTGTGTCTGTCCCTGCAGTTTGTCAGTGCTGTGCCAGTAAAAATGACATCAGAGGGGTTGTTCATGCTGGGAGTTGGGGCATTACTCATCTGGAGTCACTGGGGAGCAGGGAAGAAAACAGGGATTAGAATTCACATGTTCTGCCTTCAAATCAGGAGTTGGGGAGAGCTGGTGCTGGTCAGAAATCCCTGGGTTTTATCTGAGTTCTGATTTCATCAGAGCAAGCACCTAAAGGAGAAAGTGGAGGGGAAAAAAGGGAGAGCAGATACAGATGAAATGAAAATGGGAAGAGGGTTGGACTTTATGATGCAATAAATCAAATCTAAACAAGGCCAAGTGCTGTTTTTTGAGGATGGTAACAAATTCAATCATCCTGCCTGGAGTGATCCAGCTGTCCAAAGCACCTGGGCTGGTTCTTTGTGCAGCTCCAGCTCCTACAGCAGCTACCCCACCTTGAAAATTCAGTGTATTCAGTGAATAACCCCATAATGCAGTCTGAAAGCCAGGCTGGGAATCCTCTGGGAGCTTCAGTAGCTCTGGAGAGGAGGGATTTGCCAGCAGCACTGGCACCAAGGAGTGGCTGCAGCAGATTTGATCAGGGAATCACAATCCCAGAACAGTTTGGGCTGGGAGAGACCTGGAAGAACATTTAATTCCAGGGACATCTCCCACTTCCACACGTGGTGCTGGAGGTGTGCTGAGATGATTCCCTGGGGGAATTGCCTGGCAGCAATCGGTGCCAGGGGCTCTCCCAGCCAGGGCAGGAGGATTTGGGCACAGGAGGAGCAGCTGCTGGGAGGCAGAGCCAGGGCTGCTGTTCAAGCCAGTGTCCTGCAGTGGTTGTTGAGCTAACAGTGCTTGGAAAGGCACAAGAGGGATTGTCCTCCTTTGATGGGGATAGTCCCCAGAAAGTCACTTCCAGATGGAAATTCACTGTCTGCCTTTTGCTGAGGAGTGGATTCTGTGTGTGTGTGCAGATCTGTGGATGATCCTGGTGAAAGATCATCAGATTGTGCAAAGAGGGCTCTGAAGAAAAACAAGAATGAGTTGAAGTCCCACTCTGCTTTTCAGAAGGCATCTGAAGAGCTGGCAGTTTGCAGCTAGAGCTGATTAAACCTGCATTGACTGGGAACCATCATCACTATAAATCACTCCTCTTCAAAGGCCACTTTCAAGGACTTGGTGTAAAAAAAGCAAACTCAAACCCCACAATCCTAATTGGTTTCATTTGTGTTTGAAGAGTTCTTCTGACTTGCTTTTCCAGTCCTCTGACAAACTGCTTTTTTTTTTTTTTCCTTTTAACAGCTGCCTATAAATTAGGGCAGTTGTTTTACTGGTAGCAGTGATATTAAAGCTGCCACAGCTCCACAGTGGGAGTAGGTCCCTAATTAATCTCATGGAATCATGGAGTTGATTCATGACTGTGTTTTTGATGTTGCTCAGAGCTTTTAAACGTCTTTATATCCAGGAATCTCCCAATCCAAACAAATTCCAGTGGAGTACAGCTGCTGTGGGATGAGGTGGATTCTTTTATGGGCTGATTATTTCCTGTAGGTGCTGGATGAGATGCCAAGGTCCAGGGAATCCCTCTCAGGATCTCCCATGGAAGCACAGAAACTTGGGGAAAAGGTCAGGAAGGTGGGGCTGCATCTGAGCTAAAGGAAAAGCCTGGCTCAGGACACAGATGTGGAGGTTGAGAGAGGCTTTAGGATAAAGCAGGCTGTTCCAGGGTGGTGTTTTCCTTGCTGTAAGGAAAGCAGGATCTCATTACACAGTGCCAATTGTCGTGGTGAACAATGGAGTTCTTTCTTTTTTTTTTTTTTCTTTTCAAAATATTCCAAGAGTTCTGCTTTGTAAAATGCTTTTGTGATGAGCTCAGGCTGTGTCTTGACAAAGTCTTCCCTGCTGAGCTGAGTCCTTCTCCCTGAGGGAGGAAGTGTGGGTTTAATGATGCCAGTGGGGTTTTTTTTTGGACCTGCAGATGGTGGAAGAGAGCGAGGAGAGGCTGACAGAGGAGCAGATCGAGTCCCTCCTCCAGACAGTCACCAACATCCTGCCAGGGGACCCAGAGGAGCAGCAGAGAGACTCAGCAATGGCAGCAGAAGACAAAGGTGACCAGGCCTAGGAGGCAGCACTTCCAGGAGAGAACCAGCTGCTGTTAGTCTGGTTTGGTACCAGTTCAATCCTGTATTGGACACAACTGTAAAATAGATTCAAATTTTTATGATTTGGAGGTGATGAGGGAGCCAATTGTTCACAAGCAGGCAGGGAGAAGGACACTATTGTGTGGGTGTTTTGTCACAAACAGGGGTGGCAGTGCCAGGGCTTGCAGTGGAGCAGCCTGGGCAGTGCTGGGGCTCAGCATCTTTTGGGATTTTTCCATTCCCCACGGAATCAGCACAGCAGTGCTGCAAGGGGAATTCCTTTCAGGAGCTTTGGAGTTGCCCAAGTGGCTCCCAGAGCAGTGCAAAGGCAATTTTGGGGCTGTTGGCAGAGCAGGACACGGGCAGGGATGTACAGGAGCTCCCTGGGGTCTGGCCAGGCACTCCCAAATTTTGACATCGTGGAATTGAGAGGATCTGTGGGAGAGCAACTCAGGGATGTCTGATGGGCCCTTCTAAATAAGAGATCCACATTCAGCAAATTGCACTGAAACCAGGGAGCTGGATTTGTGAAATCAAAGCTGGGAGTGCCCAAAGAGCAGAATACTGAGGTGTCTCTTTGCCCCCTGAACATTTATTCCAATATTTACACAAGGATGAGGCACTCCTGTGATGGAGGAATAAATGAGGCAACACTGAGCTCTTGATCTGGTTTGGAAAAATGAGAGTCAGGCCTGGATGAAGCAGAATTTCCTGAGCTTTTTTGTCTGATGAAGGATTTCAGGATCAAGTATTCCATGTTGAAAGCCTTCGTGACTGTAATAAATCATTTGTGTGTCAGTATCCACACAAAGCCAGCCACTGGTTTAAATTGTGGCTGCAGACCATTCTTCTATAATTATTATCATGTACTGGAAATAGAAATAAAATTTTAAGTACATCCTGGGAATTTTGTGACTTACAGATGAGATCAAATCACAATATCTGACTTTTTTTCCCCCCCTCAGCTCTGTCATGGGTTTATTTTGTGTTTTTATGCAGAGAATTTGTGCTTTCTGAGCCTCAGTTGTGCAGTGTGTGAAAAGAACTGATAAATTCCAGTGTCTGGGGGATTTGTCATATTCGTTTCCATGGTATTTAAGCTTCTTTGATGTCTGGAGAGGAAAGAAAATTATTGGAAAAATATATTTGTTGCCTCTTAAAGATAATTTATCAAACATTAAATGCCTTCCAAGGCTGGAGACTAAAGTACATTTAGACTGGGTTTGTTTAGTGTTGGAGGGGGAAGTCCTTGATGGGCTTGTGATACATCAATGGATTTTTTTCTCTCCAAAAGGGAGAGAAAACGAGAGATAAGTGGATCATAGCATGGAAAGACACACAGTTAATTTCAAAATGAACATTTTTATTCCCAGCAGCCCCTGATGTTGTTTGACAGGCTGCAGCCTTGGGCTGCAAGTGTTTACATTTTGATCTGCCCTTTCCTAGAATGAAGTGGTTGAGATTTGTTCTGAGCACATCAAAAGCAGCTGGAAGCAGACTGTGAATACCTTCAGCCAGCAAGGACAGCTCAACAGATCCCTGGAGCTGGGTGTTCCGTCCTGGGAACTGATTTGTTGCTGGCATGGATTTTGGCTGGTTGTGGGGGTGCTGTGTGGGGTGCAGGAGCTCCCTCACTTGCTGCTGGAGTGAACCTTCCTGGCAGGATCAGTTCCAGATGTGGACAGCTGTTAGCCCTCTGCACACCCAGCAGTGCCTTGTAAACAACAATTCCCCTCAAAATCCAGTGCTGAACAACATTTAAAAGGCTCTGGGCTTGTGCTGTTTGCACGACATCAAGAAATGAGTTTTGAACCTCTGCCTGTAAATTCAGGTGGAGATTTACTCTGAGGAGTAAATTTGGAGGAGGTTTGAGTTGTGTTATTTGATTTTTCTGTGTCAGAACCCCCAGATCAGAAATGATCTCTGGAGGGCAGGAATCACCTTGCTGATGTGACACCATTTCCCAGTGTCCTGAGTACCACACAGAAGATCTGCCAGTCTCCCACATTTATTTTTGTTCCCCTAATTACCCCCTTAATTAACCACAGGAGATGGACCCTCCTAATTCTTGGAACAGAAAAGGTGGCACCAAGTGGCTCTGGGGGTGCAAGAAAGGTGAATGTGTGTTCTGAGAAGAAACTGAGCACTCAGTTCCTGAATATTTAAGAAGTGGATATTACTTTTAATTTTCTCATTTCTTTTCTCTCCCTCCCTTTTTTTCTCTGTTGTGTGTGTTTGGCTCTGCTCAGGGCTGCTCTTGTGCTGAGAAAGGGGAATGAGCTGCCAGAATTCCTGATCTGATACTTCAAAAGACCTGGGCTTTCTCTTCCCAGAAATTCTGATTTCTTGAGGATTCTTTGGCAGTCCCTGCTGGAGAAGTTTAATTACAAGCTTTGTTTTATGGGAGAAGGAGCTGCTGCTCCTACCTGGCTGTGGATCTGCTGGAACCAGATGTGCACAGGGAATTTGGAGGAAGATCCAGGAAATCCCTGCTGAGCTGAGCAGCTTTGGTGGAGCTCAGGGCTGTGTGTGAGGCTGTGCCCACCTCTGAGTGCAGAATGGGACAAGCAGGGAGGAAAATCTGTTTGCTTTGTGTTTGTGTGGGTGTTCAGCAGCTAAAGGTGAGCAGCCTGAGGCAGGAAAAGCAAACCCACAGAATTTGGAGCTTTGGGGTTTTTTGGAGCAGAATGACTTGAAATGGCTCACACCAAATTCATACTTTGCTCTCCAGCCCACTGGAAATTTGTGTTTTTCCCAGTTGATGGTTGGAGGGGGAGGATTTGTTTGACCCTGCTGGAGCTGGGGCTCTGATCCCCAGGGCTTCCACCCTTTGTGTCAGTGCTGTCCCTTCCCCCAGCCGTGGATTCAGGGCTCCCAGCTCATCCAGGCTGCTCTCCCTGAGGGCTGGCATGCAGAAATCTGGGATTTGCTCCCTGTGCCCCTTCCCATGCCAGCCT
>WEZZ01028197.1:229743-242289 GCA_013400585.1 Chloropsis cyanopogon | reverse complement strand
TTTTCTCTCCAAAAGGGAGAGAAAACGAGAGATAAGTGGATCATAGCATGGAAAGACACACAGTTAATTTCAAAATGAACATTTTTATTCCCAGCAGCCCCTGATGTTGTTTGACAGGCTGCAGCCTTGGGCTGCAAGTGTTTACATTTTGATCTGCCCTTTCCTAGAATGAAGTGGTTGAGATTTGTTCTGAGCACATCAAAAGCAGCTGGAAGCAGACTGTGAATACCTTCAGCCAGCAAGGACAGCTCAACAGATCCCTGGAGCTGGGTGTTCCGTCCTGGGAACTGATTTGTTGCTGGCATGGATTTTGGCTGGTTGTGGGGGTGCTGTGTGGGGTGCAGGAGCTCCCTCACTTGCTGCTGGAGTGAACCTTCCTGGCAGGATCAGTTCCAGATGTGGACAGCTGTTAGCCCTCTGCACACCCAGCAGTGCCTTGTAAACAACAATTCCCCTCAAAATCCAGTGCTGAACAACATTTAAAAGGCTCTGGGCTTGTGCTGTTTGCACGACATCAAGAAATGAGTTTTGAACCTCTGCCTGTAAATTCAGGTGAGGATTTACTCTGAGGAGTAAATTTGGAGGAGGTTTGAGTTGTGTTATTTGATTTTTCTGTGTCAGAACCCCCAGATCAGAAATGATCTCTGGAGGGCAGGAATCACCTTGCTGATGTGACACCATTTCCCAGTGTCCTGAGTACCACACAGAAGATCTGCCAGTCTCCCACATTTATTTTTGTTCCCCTAATTACCCCCTTAATTAACCACAGGAGATGGACCCTCCTAATTCTTGGAACAGAAAAGGTGGCACCAAGTGGCTCTGGGGGTGCAAGAAAGGTGAATGTGTGTTCTGAGAAGAAACTGAGCACTCAGTTCCTGAATATTTAAGAAGTGGATATTACTTTTAATTTTCTCATTTCTTTTCTCTCCCTCCCTTTTTTTCTCTGTTGTGTGTGTTTGGCTCTGCTCAGGGCTGCTCTTGTGCTGAGAAAGGGGAATGAGCTGCCAGAATTCCTGATCTGATACTTCAAAACACCCAGGCTTTCTCTTCCCAGAAATTCTGATTTCTTGAGGATTCTTTGGCAGTCCCTGCTGGAGAAGTTTAATTACAAGCTTTGTTTTATGGGAGAAGGAGCTGCTGCTCCTACCTGGCTGTGGATCTGCTGGAACCAGATGTGCACAGGGAATTTGGAGGAAGATCCAGGAAATCCCTGCTGAGCTGAGCAGCTTTGGTGGAGCTCAGGGCTGTGTGTGAGGCTGTGCCCACCTCTGAGTGCAGAATGGGACAAGCAGGGAGGAAAATCTGTTTGCTTTGTGTTTGTGTGGGTGTTCAGCAGCTAAAGGTGAGCAGCCTGAGGCAGGAAAAGCAAACCCACAGAATTTGGAGCTTTGGGGTTTTTTGGAGCAGAATGACTTGAAATGGCTCACACCAAATTCATACTTTGCTCTCCAGCCCACTGGAAATTTGTGTTTTTCCCAGTTGATGGTTGGAGGGGGAGGATTTGTTTGACCCTGCTGGAGCTGGGGCTCTGATCCCCAGGGCTTCCACCCTTTGTGTCAGTGCTGTCCCTTCCCCCAGCCGTGGATTCAGGGCTCCCAGCTCATCCAGGCTGCTCTCCCTGAGGGCTGGCATGCAGAAATCTGGGATTTGCTCCCTGTGCCCCTTCCCATGCCAGCCTGGGAGCCTGACTGGCACAGTGCAAATCCTTCATTTCTGGGATGGGGACAGAGGGAAGGGGACAGGCTGGCAGGGCTGCAGCAGCATTTGGTGTCATGTCTGTGGCCTCAGCCCTTCCTTGGGGCTGGATTTGGGGTTTGTGGGCACCTGAGGCTGTTCCAGAAGAGGCTGCCCTGGTGTGAGGGCTGAATCCCAGGATGCTGCTGGGGTAAGGTGGAGTTTCAGGGTGATCTTAACCACAGTTTGCTCTTGAATTTTTCTTCATTTGGGCGAAATGACTCCACAGTGCCTCTCCCTGCCTTAAATTTGGCCCATTCCCTCCCCAGGTGCAGCCTGGCTGTGCTGGGCCACTCCAGCTCAACCCATCCCAGCCCAAACTGGGATTATTCTGGATCCTGCTTTTCAAACACACACACACAGATATTTTTCTGTGCTGCATTTTCTCTGATGAAACTTTTTATTGCCTCTGCCTGCCCTGGGGTGGCAGCTGTGCCAGGGCAATGTGCAAAGAGCATGTTCTGCATCCCAGAAATTGCCTGGCTTCCTTGGCACCACATCCTCTTCCTGTGCTCCACAGGCTTTGGAAGCAGCCTCAGCTGGGAGTTAAACTTGTGAAACACTTTGGGTTTTGGCAGAGAGGACTCAGGAAAGGCTTTGTGCACCTCAGCCTAGCCAATATCAGGCTTTTCTTATTTTTTTTTTTATTGCTACCCATAACCAGAGTGGAATTTAACCCCTGGGGATGTGCTGGAGGCTTTAAACATGGACTAGAGAGATTTTTGCCAGGTCTAAAATCATCTCCCAAGTTTTTTGCCTGTGAAGGAGGAAGGGGAACCTGAGGGCTTTTATTGGCAGCTCTGGGTCAATTATCTGCTCTTGTACAGAGCTGAGAGGATTCCAAAAAATGGCTGGATTTTTATTAATTTGATGTTTTCAGTTTTCTGAGTGCCCCAAACCAGGACAGGGATGAGCTCTGAAATGTCTGGGGTGGACAAAAGGTGAGATTTGGAGAAATGTGCAGAACAGACACCTTGGATGCTCTGCAGCATCATCCCAGTCCCCATCTGGATGCCCTGGTGTCCCTTATCCTGAGGGAAAAGTGGGGTAGGACTCACCTTGCTGGGGCTTGGCTGAGCCCAGGCAGCTCTGGAGCCCTCCCAGCCTCACCAGCTGCAGTGTTAAACCTCAATCCCCTCTATCATCTGCTGCCTTTTTAGTGCTCTTCACATTCATCTGCATTTCCCCTTTCGTGTGGTTCCTGCATTTCCTGACACAAAGCCCTGGCTTGGGAGTGCAGCAGCCAGGAGGGAGGGAGGGAGGGCAAAGGAAGGACTGGAAACACCCACACCAAACCTGATGGCATCCAGCCCTTCCTCCCTGCAGGTTTGCTGTTCATCCCTCACTCCAGATGGGATCCAGCCCTTCCTCCCTGCAGGTTTGCTATTCATCCCCCACTCCAAATGGGATCCAGCTCTTCTCCCTGCAGGTTTGCTGTTCATCCCCCACTCCAAATGGGATCCAGCCCTTCTCCCTGCAGGTTTGCTGTTCATCCCCCACTCCAAATGGGATCCAGCCCTTCCTCCCTGCAGTTTGCTGTTCATCCTTCACTCCAAATGGGATCCAGCTCTTCTCCCTGCAGGTTTGCTGTTCATCCTTCACTCCAGATGCTCCAAGAGGGACAGGACCCCCTGTCCTGTGTCACCACCTCAGGTGAGACTCAGCAGTTGAAGCCATGAGGAAAAGCAGCTCAGAGCACTGGAAATGGCCCTAAATCCTCCTCATGCTCCCAAAAGCTGCTGGAGGGTTTCCATGGGTAACCCATCCCTGTGCTGCTGGGGTTGTCACCCTTTGAACCCACCAGCTTTAGTGGGATGAGATGGTTTTCACCCCAAACTGTGACTGACTCTCCAAACCCTGCTTCTTCCTCTTTGGGTTTTGAGTTTTCCCCAACCTTTTCCCCTTCTTTTCCACTGCTCTGGAGCTGAAATCTTCCCTCCAATGCCAGCTGAGCTGGTTGGAGCAGGCCAGGAGCAAAGGCTCCAAGGAAAACCACAATATTTTGGGAGCAGTGGTGAGGCAGAGTCAGAGGGAGCCTTTGGATTCAGCATTTTCAGCAGAGCCCAGGAGTTAATCATTCAAATATGCTTATGTATAACTAATCTCTGCAGGACAATGAGCTGAGGAATTACTGAATGCAACTGAAATGGGGCAGAGTGGTTGCTATAAAAAGGGTGCCCGAGCCAATGGGAGCCAGCAGGCTCCTATAAAAATGGGTGGGGAAGGAAAAGCAGCTGGTGGGAAGAGATCCCCAAAATCCCAAAGCGTGTCCTGAGCTGCCTCTGCTTGGGCAGAGATCCTCCTGAGCTGCTGGAAGCCAGGCTGAGCCCTTCTCCCAGCACCTGTGGGGGCAGTGGGAAGGGCAGGATCTGCCTGGAATCACCTGGTGAAGCCTCAAAAGATGAAATCCAGCAGTGCTGTGAGTTGGGGTTGGATTTTTGGGGTGGATTGGGATGATCCTCCAGGAGCTGGGTGGGATCCATGGAAGGAGGAGCTGGTGGGAAGAGATCCCCAAAATCCCAAAGCGTGTCCTGAGCTGCCTCTGTGTGGGCAGAGACCCTCCTGAGCTGCTGGAAGCCAGGCTGGGCCCTTCTCCCAGCACTGCTGATCCCTCTGGGGTCAGGGGATGGGGTGGGAAGGGCAGGATCTGCCCAGAATCACCTGGTGGAGCCTGAAAAGATGAAATCCAGCAGTGCTGTGAGTTGGGGTTGGATTTGGGGGGGATTGGGATGCTCTNCTGCTTCTTCCTCTTTGGGTTTTGAGTTTTCCCCAACCTTTTCCCCTTCTTTTCCACTGCTCTGGAGCTGAAATCTTCCCTCCAATGCCAGCTGAGCTGGTTGGAGCAGGCCAGGAGCAAAGGCTCCAAGGAAAACCACAATATTTTGGGAGCAGTGGTGAGGCAGAGTCAGAGGGAGCCTTTGGATTCAGCATTTTCAGCAGAGCCCAGGAGTTAATCATTCAAATATGCTTATGTATAACTAATCTCTGCAGGACAATGAGCTGAGGAATTACTGAATGCAACTGAAATGGGGCAGAGTGGTTGCTATAAAAAGGGTGCCCGAGCCAATGGGAGCCAGCAGGCTCCTATAAAAATGGGTGGGGAAGGAAAAGCAGCTGGTGGGAAGAGATCCCCAAAATCCCAAAGCGTGTCCTGAGCTGCCTCTGCTTGGGCAGAGATCCTCCTGAGCTGCTGGAAGCCAGGCTGAGCCCTTCTCCCAGCACCTGTGGGGGCAGTGGGAAGGGCAGGATCTGCCTGGAATCACCTGGTGAAGCCTCAAAAGATGAAATCCAGCAGTGCTGTGAGTTGGGGTTGGATTCTGGGGGAGTTGGGATGCTGGGTGGGATCCATGGAAGGGGAAGCCCAGGTGAGGCTGGATTTTGGGAGCTGGGAGGGTGTTGAGCAGAGTTATCTCCACGGAGCAGGCGCTGCTGCCGGGGCCTTGCAGCAGGACCAGGGAGGTGAGGAAAGGGATGGGAGTGGATTTTAGAGGATTTAGGGATTAGATCAGCTGGGCTGACCCCAATGACCATCTCAGGGCTGTCCTTCACGCTCATCCCTTGGCTCCCACCAGCAGCTTTGGCTTTATCCCCGATGTTGTTTGGAGCCTCACGGGATCCATGCTCGGGTGCCATTGGTGAGCTCAGCGCTGGCCACAGCTGGCAGGAGAAAATTCCTCCTGGAGCTTTCTGCCAGCCTTCAAATCCCCCAAAGAGGTGTTAAGTGCAGCTATTTCCAGCTCCAGGGCACAGATATTTATTCCTCCCAATGCCACTGCCAATCCTTCCAAAAGCAGGAAATCCCAACATCTCCGGGCATCCCATTCCTCCTGCTACTCTTTTTTTTTCTCCAGATTTCTAGTTTAATAATATTATAATATTTTATCTGTCTCTTTTTGTGACTTTTCTGCCTTTTGTCCCATTTGAAGCCACAAACAGATGATTTACACCACCCCCCCCATGAAATCAGCCTTCAGCCCCTTTTTTCTCCTTGCAAATCAGCAAATGGGTGTGAGGAGGTTTGGATGGGACCATCCCTGCTCCAGCCAGCAAAGGAAGAGCACAGCCTGTTTCCTGTTAAATCTTGCTGCTTGCATTGGTTTACATTGTTTGTCTGATGTTTTACAGCTTCCAAGCTGATGTTGTTTAAAGCTGGCCAGAGTTGAGGCAAGAAATCAGATGCAGGCTCTGGCAGGGTTCCCCAAAGGCATTCATGAGGGTTGATCCCACAGTCCCATTCCCTCAGTCCCTGCAGGAGCTGTGTCCTGGCTGAGGCTCCAAAAGGTGCTTTGGGGACAACTTTGGAGTTTTGGGACAATTTTGGGGTTTTAATTGCAGGGCAGGTGGTGGAGGGGCTGTGCCTGCTCCTCCTCCAGCCAGGTTTGGTGGCTCCTGAGTTTCTCTTGACCCCTGAGCTTTGTTTTCAGTTTCTCTTCCTTGCTGTCCTGTTGAGAGAGGAGTGAGGGGGGCTGGGTGGGCACCAACCACAGGCTGGGGCAGAAAATATATTTATTTATATTTTTATTTATATTTATTTATGTGTGTGAGTGTTTATAGAATAGGCTATAGCATCATAGAATAGATTGAGTTGAAAGGGATCCCTAAGGATTAAGGAGCTGATGGATATTTATCTCATTAGGAGGCCTGTGTGCTAAAGCTTTACAAACTCAGGCCTTGATCTTGCCAACCACTGGGACTTTTCAGCCATTTAAACCTCATGGGACAAGAAATAAGAAATTAAAAATCCCTCTTCTCTTAAGGGTCAACTGAGAGCATTGCACATCACCCAAAGCCTTCAGTAGAGACTTTATAAAAACTCCAGCTTAACCAGTCTCTGTAATACTGATTTGGGTTTTTTATAGGGTTTTTTTTTCAGGAAAACCTAAAGAAGGGGAAGGAATTAGGCAGTGGGTTATTCTGGGATGTCCCCGTGCCGGAGATGAGCTCTCCTCCCGCACACGTCCTCGTGCCACATCAGCAGCTGTCTGCAAGCCAAGGACAGGGGAGATGCCTATGGCTGGAAAAACAGCTCCTTCTGTATTTGTTGGACTTCCTACCAGCTGAAAAATCCCAAAGATCTGCACCTCCAGGGGCTCCTGCAGCTGGGGGAAAAAGTCTTCCTGTGAAATTAATCCGTGCGATGCCTAAAATGCCTGGCCTGTGATGAGGGCAGCATGGAGATGTTCCTACCCCCATAATTATTTCTCCAGACACGTGGTGAGGTCAGTTCATAGCTGTCCCATCTAGAAACCAGCAGGGATCAGGCAGACGTGGGGAATGTGGAGTTATTTATTAGAAAATGCTGCTTTTTGGGGTCAGAGCAAAAATCACCTCGATCCTCTCTGAGCTGCAAGCAGGTGAAGGTCAGGCTGTAAAAATAAAGTCTGTGTTCTCCTGACTTGGAGAAGCTCAGTTTAAATCCTCCTGGAATGGAGCTTGCAGCAGGAAAACCCTGCTCAGTGATAGAGCAGGACGAGTCCAAACCCTGCAGGAGCCAGGGATCCCTGCCAGGGAGTCCAGGGAAAAGCTGGAGCTGGAGATTCAGTCAGCTTTGCACGAGGGTGATGCTGTGCCTGCAGTTTTGGAGCATCCCTGTGCTGGCAGCTGAGGGATTTTGCTGGCAAACACTGGCAAAGGCATTTCTGCTCCCACAGGGATCCCCATGGCTTGGTTTGGGTGGCTTTGGACAAACCTCGCCCTGCCAAGGGCAGACTCTGCACGGGCACTGCCATCGCTGCACGAGGGCCAGCTAAATCTCAGTGGCAGGGAAAAGCAATAAAAATGAGTGTTCCTCTGGGAAAAGCTGAGCCAGACACCAACATCCTTCCAAGTCAACCCGTGTCCTGGCTGGGTGTGTGGCTGACAGGTTTGCTCTGCTCCTGAAATCCTCTGTGTGAGCCTCAAGGCAGGATCTGGGTGCAGGAACATCTGATTCTCCTGGGATGCAGCAAAACGTCACCAGCTTCACGTCTTGTGAGGTGTTTTCCCTAAACTCAAAGGTTTGTGGACACAGTTCTTGGATTTTCTCCACCTCTGGGAATGTTAACTCTTCCCTGGGTGTCCATGTTGGGATTTTTGGCTCAGCCTGCCCTTGCAGGCACTGCTGGGGTCCAGCTGTGGTGCTGGGTGCCAGCTGTGCCCATCCTGCAGCCAGCTGTGGGTTATCCCTGTCCCTGCTGCAGGGTCTGGGATCACCCTCAGCCCAAGGCATCTCAGAGCTGGGATGTGCACAGGGATCCTGCCCTGGGATCCTCCAAGGCACCACTGAGGCTTTCAGGGCTGTGCTGATGGAATAATTGGCAGTTCCCTTGGGCAGGAAGGTGCCAATCCCATAATTTTTCCCATTTTTCCCATCCATAAGTGCCCAGATAACAGGACTGACTCAGCACATCCCTGACAGGGACAGGGAAGGATGCCCAGCACAGGGCACACAGGGCTTGGGATTTTGGAATTTTACTCAAAATGAATTTCCACAGGACAAGCTGAATTCCAACCCTGCTGCTTTGTGTGTATCCTCCAAATCCCTCCCTTCAACTCCTTCTGTGAAGGCTCCAAACTTCTACCAGGGAGCCAACAGAGATTTTTGGAGCCCCTCACCCCTCCCTGCCTTTCCAAACCCCCTTCAGTGACTTCAGACATGAAAACCACAAGCACCAAACCTCCTCCAGCTGCTTCTCCATGAAGGAGAGATCAGAGATCCTCCTCATGTGAGACACAAAATGGGGTTGTGCCATTGTTGCTGAGGTATTCGAGGAAAAAGAACTGAATTTAACAGCTTTTAACTGTATTTAACTGTATTTAACAGTCCTGGCAAGCACAGCTCACCCTGCTCCGGGCTGCTGGAATGAGCTGGACAGAGCCAGGGGGAAATTCTTTGCATTCTTGGGCCTGGGAGGTGGAATGAAGGTAAAATGCTCCTGGATGAGGGCCAGGCTATCTGGAGTAGCAGAGGTTTTAGATATCACACTGGACATGAATTCAGGAATACTTTTGGAGTGGAGTTGGTGGCAGGAAGAGCATTGGGTTAGGAGTGCAGGGAGGGAAAAAAAAGCTTCATTTTGGGCTGTGAGTGTGCCAGACTTCATCTAGCAGAGGTCAGGGCAGCAGTGCTGGGCCTTTGCTGGCTCCCAGGCAGCTCGGGTGATGTGGCAGCAGAGATTCTGCTCCTCAGGAGGGCCCTGGGGTGGTGCCAGGCACCAAAATGTGTCCCTGGGGCTGTGCCTGGCCCTGCCCTGGGCTCTGACATCCAGCTGGGCTCTGCCGTGTGGGGAAAAGGCTGCTGGGTGCTGTGGCTCACATCTGCAAATGAGATGGGGGAAAAAAGCATAATTTAAGCTCCTAAATAGCACCAGAACTCAGGGATGCTCCTTCTTCCTCCTCCCACCAACAATCCCAGACACAGCTGGAACTGAGAGCATGGCAACAAGCGTAAGCTGTGACAGTGAGGAGGGAAAAGAGGGGAAAAAATGGAAAAACAGGGAAAAAAATGGAAAAACAGGGAAAAAATAGGGAAAATCAGGGGGGAAAAAGGTAAAAATGGGAAAATCAGGGAAAAATGGGAAAACATGGGAAAAGAGGGGAAACCAGGGAAAACCAGCCAGCAGCACCCCCTTTGCTCTTCTCAGAGCCCAGCAAACCCCAGATTGTGACCCTGCAGCACCCTCCTGCTCCCCCTGAGCTGCACCTTCGCCCCTGGGCTCATCCTTTATCCCTGCTGAGCCCAGCGAGGGGAATCGTTCCCAACTTCATTCCCAGCTTCCTGGAACAAATCAGGGACAGGGCAATGGTGTTGTCCCAGCTGAGCCATTCCCGCTGCCCCGTTCCCACCTCCCTTCTCGGGGTGTTTATCTGCACCCAGCCATCACTTGCTGCAATATTTGTGCAATATTTCTGGGTTATTCGATCTGTGCCTGCCGGGTGAGCACTGATTAAAGCAGAGCCCAGCGTGGGGCACCCTGTGCATCCTGGATTTCCATCTGCTCCATCCAGCAGCGCTGCTTTCCCCTTTTTCCCTCGGAGAGCAGCGTTTCCCCCACCCCGGAGGCACCGTTTGATTGGAAGGCTTTAAAAGGGACAATCTGTGTGAGTCACGGTGAAAGCCATAAAAGAAAAACCAATAAAGCCATCGGAAAAGTGCTGTTTAATGGATCGAGGCAAACTTACTGGAAACAGGAGACAGATTGTTTCATCTTGAAATCGTTGCTTCAAATCCGTCTGCATTTGGGAGCAAAGGACATTTATTCCTCATCAATAGCTGTCAGGGAAAAGAGATTTGAGAGGGATTTTGCCACCTTTGAAAGGAGTTGTGGGTTTCTCTGGGCTCCCAGCAGCTCTCTGAGCACATTTAAAAGCTTTTCAAGTGCTGGGTACTCTGGAAATTCGGTTCTTCCAGGGCTGAGCTTTTCAGAGAATGAAAATAATTGTCCCTGTGATGGACACAGGTATCTGCTTGCATGGCAAATATTGATTTTCTTAGCAAATAAAACGCACCTGAGCTGAGCCACATTCACCTCCGGAGAGGAATGCTTCTCCACTCTCAGTGTGGCTTTTCCAGACTGAATTTTGGGATGTTGAATCCCTTTGGCTGATTTCCCCCCAGCCACTTGGCAGACAACACAAATCTGGGGAATGTCCANAGCTGGGCTCTGCCGTGTGGGGAAAAGGCTGCTGGGTGCTGTGGCTCACATCTGCAAATGAGATGGGGGAAAAAAGCATAATTTAAGCTCCTAAATAGCACCAGAACTCAGGGATGCTCCTTCTTCCTCCTCCCACCAACAATCCCAGACACAGCTGGAACTGAGAGCATGGCAACAAGCGTAAGCTGTGACAGTGAGGAGGGAAAAGAGGGAAAAAAATGGAAAAACAGGGAAAAAAATGGAAAAACAGGGGAAAAATAGGGAAAATCGGGGGGGAAAAGGTAAAAATGGGGAAAATGGGAAAATCAGGGGAAAATGGGGGAAAATGGGAAAAACAGGGAAAAAATAGGGAAAATCAGGGGGGAAAAAGGTAAAAATGGGAAAATCAGGGAAAAATGGGAAAACATGGGAAAAGAGGGGAAACCAGGGAAAACCAGCCAGCAGCACCCCCTTTGCTCTTCTCAGAGCCCAGCAAACCCCAGATTGTGACCCTGCAGCACCCTCCTGCTCCCCCTGAGCTGCACCTTCGCCCCTGGGCTCATCCTTTATCCCTGCTGAGCCCAGCGAGGGGAATCGTTCCCAACTTCATTCCCAGCTTCCTGGAACAAATCAGGGACAGGGCAATGGTATTGTCCCAGCTGAGCCATTCCCGCTGCCCCGTGCCCACCTCCCTTCTCGGGGTGTTTATCTGCACCCAGCCATCACTTGCTGCAATATTTGTGCAACATTTCTGGGTTATTCGATCTGTGCCTGCCGGGTGAGCACTGATTAAAGCAGAGCCCAGCGTGGGGCACCCTGTGCATCCTGGATTTCCATCTGCTCCATCCAGCAGCGCTGCTTTCCCCTTTTTCCCTCGGAGAGCAGCGTTTCCCCCACCCCGGAGGCACCGTTTGATTGGAAGGCTTTAAAAGGGACAATCTGTGTGAGTCACGGTGAAAGCCATAAAAGAAAAACCAATAAAGCCATCGGAAAAGTGCTGTTTAATGGATCGAGGCAAACTTACTGGAAACAGGAGACAGATTGTTTCATCTTGAAATCGTTGCTTCAAATCCGTCTGCATTTGGGAGCAAAGGACATTTATTCCTCATCAATAGCTGTCAGGGAAAAGAGATTTGAAAGGGATTTTGCCACCTTTGAAAGGAGTTGTGGGTTTCTCTGGGCTCCCAGCAGCTCTCTGAGCACATTTAAAAGCTTTTCAAGTGCTGGGTACTCTGGAAATTCGGTTCTTCCAGGGCTGAGCTTTTCAGAGAATGAAAATAATTGTCCCTGTGATGGACACAGGTATCTGCTTGCATGGCAAATATTGATTTTCTTAGCAAATAAAACGCACCTGAGCTGAGCCACATTCACCTCCGGAGAGGAATGCTTCTCCACTCTCAGTGTGGCTTTTCCAGACTGAATTTTGGGATGTTGAATCCCTTTGGCTGATTTCCCCCCAGCCACTTGGCAGACAACACAAATCTGGGGAATGTCCAGTGGGATTGTTCCCTTTGCTGTGACCCTGCAGCAGCCCTGACATCTCTGCAGGCTGTCTGTCTGCAGCTGGGCTTCTGTTTGTGCGGCAGAAATGTGTTTTCAGTTGGGTTTCGTTAACCTCAGCCAGTCCAGCTCGCCGCCTGTCCTGCTGGTGAGGAGCTGAGCCAGGCTGGGAATGAAGGGGTCACGATGGCCTCGGGCCACGCTTTTTGAGAGGTGCGTCAATCTAGAAATGAGAATTTCCTCACAAAGCGGCAGCTCCCCCCTCGCTCCTCTCCTGGCGGGTCAGAGCTGGGCTTTGTGCCGGCAGCTGGCGCGGGCTGGCTCCTGCTCCAGCTGTTCCAGATGTTGCACACGTGGTGGGCACGTGGCTGGCGCTGCCCTGCTGCAGAGCAGGTGTGCGAGCCCAGGGGACACCTGAGCCCGGCTGGGCTGGCAGCGCCGCTCGGAGCTCCGCTCAATTGGCGGCACAGCCGCGCTCTGTGCTCGGGGTGGCTCCAGCTGTGAAGGCCACGCCGGGGGCAGAACTCGGACAGCGTTTTGTCTGTAAAACATTCTAAAATTATCATTTTCGGTGGGCAAAGGGGGCGTGTGAGCTGTGCCGCCAACACCTGCCGGGCACATCTGGCGGGCGCTGCCGCACCTGGGGCCCGCTCCGGCCCCGCTCCAGCCCCGCCCGCCGCCAGCTGTGCGCGCCAGATGT